>CEMG01176961.1:0-16973 GCA_001179705.1 Baeospora myosura
GACATCTTAAGTTATCCCAGAAGGGAGGTGCCGCCAAACCAAACGTATCGTACTTAGAATATAGGTGAACCAATAGTACAATTACCAACAAGCCCAAATTGCCACTTGAAGATGTCGATGGGAATCTCGGCCGCTGGCCTTCATTCGTTCTCCAAGTCCACCTCCACGATCCCAATCCAAAGTGGCCTCACAGGAGCCCTAACCTCCGGGAAATCACTAGGTAAATCCTCCCGCCGCGGAATATCTGTGTCCGTCTGCTCTTTCGTCCCAACGCGAAACGTCCTGCACACATCTGTCGACTGATGGTTCTCGAACGCCTTCAAAATCATGCGCACTGGATCGAAGCCCCATACATACGCAACGAAGACTTGACTATCCGGACTCGAATCGTCTTGCATATCCTCCGACTCGTGCTTCTTCTGAACGCTGTTGTGATACATTCTCCGGAGTCGCTCTTTCTTCTCTTCCGAACGTGCTTCAGCATATTGCACAGTTCGACCCACCATACTCCTGGCCTCGTCTTCCGTCAGCCCCCGCCCCCGCCCGTCGTCATCAAGGGCCCACCGCTTCTCGGCAGCAACTTTCTCACAGGGCGTCCTCGTTCGAAGGTTCCACGTCTTCAAGCCGAGCTTCTCCCATTTCCTCGGAATCCATATGTGGCTGGCAATTACAGGGGGGTAAGCGATGCGAGGATGGAATTCACTGCCCGAGCCGACGAAGCACAGAGACTTCATCTTCGAGTAATGCGTGGGGTGATGGGGAGGACATGGTTCGATCCAGTGTGCTGGTGTGACGATTGTGGGAGGCAGAATTCGTTTCCAAGCAGGCAAAGATAGAACTTGAGGCGAGCGTTCGCTCATATCGTATTCGGGGCCTCGTGTATACGGCACCTCCAGGGAGAGACCTCTTCCATCAAAACCATGCTCTCTTCCAGGCCGCATAACTTCTGCGGATACAAAGGTCCGCAGCGAACCTTGCGCCCATTGACCGCAGGTAACGTGCATATGAACAGAACGGTCCTTCAACTTGAGCGTAAAGGTGCAATTCTTGGAAGGAAAGAGCGGGTGCCTATTCATCTCGTTAGAACAAGCGAAGAAACGCTCGAATAAGGATTGAAGTGGTTCGTCAAGACTACAGCATGGAAGGGTAACAGCGTCCCATTTTCCAGGTGTAGGTCGCATGGAACACGAGTCGGAGAATTCGGGGATAGTCGACCAGGTCATATCGACGAAGGTTAATGTGGGAGACTCGTGGATATGGATGTCATCAAGGTCTTGTGGGGGATTGGCGGGATAGTAGGAGAATCCGGCGAATCCTGGAGCAGGAGTTGGCGGGGGACCTGTTCGGAATATGTCTAGAAGTTGTTCGAGCCTTTCTAGGGCGGGATGTGAGTCGGGTTCGGCGATAGAGAACTTCTTCGAGGCGATCGTAATTGCCGACACGACGCTCATCTTCTACTAAGGGCGTGAGCACTAAAGTATACGGGCGAAACGAAAGATCACTCACCAACGAAGGGTCGGTAATTTGGTCGTTCCATGTCATTATCGTACCGGAGAGGGTCAAAACTGCCTGTTAATCGCTCAATAACGGCAAAGTGGTCAGATCTAAGTCGACTGACCTTGGAGTTCCCTGCCTCGGCCGATGCTGATAATCTCTGCAGAACATCCGCAATCTCCCCAAGCCGACACTCTAGCGGAACGTTGTCTGCCTGGGTGTCATAAGCGGGCGGGTCAAGCTCGACGTCTTCCCTGGTCCCAATAGACACTTTCTGCCACTTCTTCAGTATGGCCACCGCGCGGCTACGTGGATTTTGATTGTGGCGGGTAGTCGGGATGCATGGGATTGTCGCGAGACGCGTTATTGTTTGCAAGATGTTCGAATTCTGCAGCTCTTTAGGTCAGCGAGTGAGTCTCTGGAGTCACAGAGGCCGTACCTTGACCGAGTCGAGGTCCAGTTCCTCGCATGGCCATATTTCGAGAAGGTCCAGAATAAACGGAAGCTCGGTCGTAGACCACTGAGACACACGCGTTTAGCATCAAGTGGCAGCATCAACAGGCATAGACGTACGTGCACAGACTGCACACCGACTTGAAGAACATCCTTGTTGATCTGCTTGAACCAACTGCTCAACAACCCCGTGTCCGTTCTAGCGTACGTGGCTCAGGAACCAGACTTGACTTGACGAAGACGAGGCGTACCCTGCCCTCCTCTTCTCCTGCAGCAAAGCCAGTACGAGTCTGTCGAGGATTGCCCGGACGCGAAGGTGAAACGCATCCATATCGACCATAGGAACTGTCTGGATGCGCAGGGCATGTCGAAAAGCGAACAAGGTGTCCACGATAAGATAACCGCCAGTAACCTGGAATTGAACCTTCAGCAAAAGATTGAGTGCGATGCTGGCGACAACGTACCCCCCGAAGATCTGCAAGCACCCCGAACCCCTTTTCATCGTGCTCTTCCCATATCTCAAGACACTCCGTCGATCTCTCTATATCCCCCAGTTCGAGAGAGCGCAATGGACGAGGGTTCAACGCGTTCCAAAAAATCGCAGTGGCATTGTCCAGAATTTGATTCTGCTTCCAATCTTGGAATGGATTGGAGGTTGTAGGGCTCAGATTGTGGATCAATGGTTGAGAAGGAACTGGAGTAAGTCTTGTAGTAGCTAGTAATGGTTTGACATTGAGATTAATCGATCGTGGGGGTTGGGAAGAAACGGAAAACATGTTCCTCCTTTCTTGCTTCCTCCCACAACAACTGTGAATCCACTTGTGCCAATCTCCAGTTCTAGCCTTGTCTCTTACCTTGTCTTGTCTCTCAAGAGTCTTGTTACTTCAAGTTGTCGCTTTCTTTCGTTGCACGGATGCGCCGACTATGCCCTTTTCAGGGACGAGAAACCCCTATCTGCAGCTACCCGCCTTCCTTCGTGGTTCATCCGATGTCTCAGCCAAGTTTCAGAAGATGGACTTAAGGAGGGTGTTGCAGTGGAGGCGGTCTTCTCTTTAACCCCCAGGCTCAAGTCTAAAATGCCCCATCCAAGCGCCAGCGACACACAAGCTACTTTGTACCGACCGGATATCTTGGAAGTAATCGAAAAGTCAATTGGAGATTTGGACGACAGGCTCAGGGCTCTCAGTCTTGACATACATGGTGAGTTAGGCTCAGCCTGAGGCGCGGAGAATACCAGATAATTAATCTCTGCAATTTCACAGCGCACCCCGAGCTCGGATTCCAAGAGATGTATGCATCTGATCCGACATCTCGATACCACAGAAACTGAAAACGCATTAACACAGACACGCGCACGATGTCTTAACAGAGTTCATGTTAACGCAAGGATTTAACGTCGAGAGGCAACACCTTCTACCGACTGCGTGGCTTGCTACATTCACGCATGGAAAAGGCGGCAGAACCATCGGCGTAAACTCTGAGGTGCGTTTCTATATCTATCAAGATATGACAGACCAAATGGTGATATTTTCCGATTTCGGTGTAGATGGACGCTTTGAAGGGCATTGGCCATGCATGCGGTCATAATTTGATCGCCATAGCTGGTGTCGCAGTTGCCTGCGCACTCAAGGACGCTATGGAGAAGTTCGACATCGCTGGGACCGTTAAACTGCTTGGAACACCTGGTGAGCTAATACGCAGAGATTCTTTTCCGGTGACTATCTTAATCTATAACCTACAGCCGAAGAAGGCGGGAGCGGCAAAGTCATTCTACTGGAGAAAGGGGCCTACCAAGGAATGGATGTTTGTCTGATGTTAGGACTCTCTCTATGCCGATCAGATTCAGATTTCATGCTAACTGTTCGTTATGTAGGTCTCATCCTGGTCCGGGCCCAAAAGGAGCTGTGGCATTTGGCAGCTGCCTTGCCATCCAACAAGTCGAAGTCGAGTACTTTGGCCATACGTGCGCGCTCCTTCCCATATATTGTCGCCGCTCTCGGCGTATTAATTCCCTCGTCACAGCGCCCATGCTGCTCTTTCTCCGTGGGAGGGAATAAACGCCCTCGATGCAGCAGTTCTTGGGTACAATAATATATCTGCTCTTCGCCAGCAGTTGAAGCCTACTTGTCGTGTTCATGGAGTCTTCGAGGGCCACAATTGGTCGGCTAACGGTAAGTTTCGAATTTCATAATCCTTCTTGATTCCCTTTTGGTCTAAAGGTAATTATCTCCAGTCATTCCGGACTACGCCAAATACCTGTATGTCTTTGTCCTTCTCTTAGTCCTATTCGTTCTGACCGGTTTTAGTTGTTATATAAGGGCTCTAAGTCGTGCTGAGAAAGACCTGCTAATAAAGCGCGTTTTACCGTGCTTTGAGTAAGTCATTATGTCTCTCTAGTTCAACCACACCACGGCTAACATGACTGAAGAGCGGCTGCTCTTGCTACCGGGTGTAAGGTCAAGATTAGAGATGTAGAGGCCACGCACGACGATTGCAGGCAGAATAAGGTTCTCGGTGAGCAAGCCTGAGCTTTTTTCGGCCCAAGTCCCCTGTTCTCATCAAAGGATCCATGCAGCCCGCGATGTTGCAAGTGTGATAGTCAATAGATTCGCAGGACCTGTAGATTATGATACGATTATCCCAGCATCCACGGATTTTGTAAGCACACCCTCGTTCAACATGCGCTTCCGTGATCTGACCGAGTTATCTACAGGGGAATGTCACTTACGGTAAGTAGTCTGGAGCTCGCTGGATCTATTGCGTGACGCTGAGAATCATGACTCAGAGATGCCATCCTTGCATGTTTGGTATGGTAAGGACTTCCCTTTTCTCAATGACGAGCAGCGCACCTCAATGGTTTCATAGCGGTCCCGACTGAGAAGAATGGTGGCAATCATACACCTGCTTTCACGAAATCTGCGGCTACAATCGAAGCCCACCATGCTTGTCTCACTGCGTCCAAAGCCGTGGCTGCCACTGGGGTCAGAGTCTTGTTGGATGATGTGTTTTTTGCAGAGGTACTTCCGACTTCAGTTGACCGCCGTCCGAGACTCACCAAGCTCGTTGTTTCTCCAGGTGAAGGAGGCTTTTGAGCAGGATAAGCTCATCAGAGGTCCCGATGTATAATTGCAGTTTTCGTCATGTAAGGTGACTTAATGAAGGTCAGATCGAGGAATAACATGAGCTACTCAAAGGCGCTCAAGTTAGTCTGAGATAGTATTACTTATGTAGAACTGATGCCGCGAACAAATCGTGAACTTATACATAGGACAGGTGTGAGAGAGAGGTCCGGCGTATCCCGAACGTTAACCTCCATCCGAATCCCCATCCCTTCCCAAGCCTACGCATACGCGAAATGTCTCTACAACTGAGATACACGACACTTGATGTATTCACTACAACTAGGTTTCTCGGAAATCCTCTTGCAATTGTCCACGTACCACGCTCGACCACGCTATCTCAGACTCAGAAACAGACGATTGCTCGAGAGTTCAATTTCTCCGAGACAGTGTTTCTGCACGAGGCTGCTACAGACTCGGATTCCACAATCACTGTCGACATTTTCACGACTACAGATGAGCTGCCATTCGCGGGCCATCCGTCAGTCGGCTCGGGGTGGTACTTGCTCTCGCAAAACCCAAAGATCGAAACCATTACACTGCGCACCAAAGCCGGTGACATACCGGTTCATCGCGACTCGAAGGGAGTCCGGTTACAGGTACCAATCGACTTCAAAATACACGAACCCTTTGCGCACCCTACCTTAAAATCATCTCAGCCATTGCTGAAAGGTGAGGACTATGTGCTGGGAGCCGGTGCCGCGGAGCCAACCGTTTCGATCGTCAAAGGAATGACGTTCATCCTCCTTCAGCTTGCTTCAGAGGACGCCCTAGGGAGGTTACAACTTTTCCCAGGAGCTCTTTCCATACCGTCGGAGCATTTGGGTGAATGGAGTGGGTTCTCCGCGTTGTATGCGTTTGTTCAGAAGCAAGATGGGTCGATAAGGACGAGGATGATGGAGGGCACGTTTGAGGATCCAGCAACAGGATCCGCAGCTTCGACGCTCGGGGGGTATCTTGCCACCCAGAAGGGGCCCGGGAAATGGGTGTTTGAGATCACACAAGGTGTGGAGATAGGAAGGCGGAGTGAGATTGCGGTGGTGGCTGAAGTGGACAGTACTGGTGAACTTGTACGTGTCGAGTTAGCGGGCAGTGCAGTGGAAGTTATGGAAGGGTTTCTGAATATATGAATAGTACTGTTGAACACGTATGTATAATCCGAGGAACTGAATTTGAGGTCGTGGGCCAGCAGAGGCCGGAATTCGTATCCTACCGTCAATTCAAGGCTTCCAGCTTTCGCTGTTGTATGTAACAACGGCGGTTTTCGCTGGAATTTCGCGACATTGTATCGTTTCATTGTGTGGAAGGAAAGCAAATGGACGAGTACAGTAGTCTACTTCTTACCCCCTTTCCGCTCACGTCGCTTGCGGCCTATCAACGACCCTAGATTATTTCCGCCCTTCGCCGTTATCTTGTCGGTGTCCTTGGGCTTGTCCTTCGACTTCCGTGGTTTCTTGGACGGCGGCTCATCTGATTTACGGAGTGACAGTTTCTCGCGGGGTCTCTTATTACCTTCCGCAGGCTGATAGGATAAGAAAAAGTATCAGTAAACGCAACTGCAAGAAGATCTCCATACACACCTGAGCATAATCCTTTTGATGAGTATTTCTCCTCTGCACGACCTGCACATTTTCGATTGAGAACTCCACGATCAGCGTTCCTTTGCTCTTCTTCGCCGTGCCGTTCTCCAGCTCGTCTTTCATCCTCTTCAACCGCACGTCGTCTTTGTCATCCTTGGTCTTCTCCTGCTTGATAAGATTCTCCAGCTCCTCTTTCCACCACAAGTCGAAGAGCGGGCCGAGTTCGGGATTATTGTTCGACCACCGTAACACACGCAGGGCATCGGCGTGCTTGTGCATCTCGAGGAAGCCGTAACCCTTGCTCCTCCCCTTCCCAGTAACAGGATCGACACGTTCCTGTTGACGTACGATCTTGGCCTGTTTGACCCCCATACGCTTGAGCATCTCCTTCTTCTTCCCCTTTCTGTCTGTGGCCTTATCGTCCTCCTCCTTGGCTTCCTCGTCCTCTTCTATCGCAACCTCTGTGAGCTCGTCCTGCGTGAGTTGAGCGCGTACACCCTTCTTGACCTCGGTTTTGAATGCGCGAACGGCGTGGGATGCGAGACGTTTGAGCATACGCTCGGTTACGAAGATTGGGATCTGGCGGATGCTCAGTCGCGTCCTGGAGATGTACAATGACGGATTGGACTTGAGCAGAGTTTTCCGTGAGTTGAATGAAACTGTTCGGCGCTCGACGTCTGTGGAGGTAAGCGTTTCTGCCGCGGGGGTGTTGGGCATGATAACTGTGCGAAAGGTAGCATTGTTAACCAGGAACGATTTGGAAAACGGACATGTGCGTACCTCCTTCTCGCAACAGATACATGTTACGTTTATCGGCCTTTTCTCGTCGTCTCTCTCCTTGCTCCTTCAATTTACCCGCATCGTCTCTGGTGACCGCTTGAACGACGTCAAGAGTTCGCCCTTGAAGCACGAGACTCTTCGCCAGACTCGACGAAGGATCAGGAGTCAGGATTGACGGCATTGTAAAGGGATTTTTCTTCGGGGCAGACTGGGGATTGTTGATGGTCAGATTCATGGTGGGGGTAGTAGGGGGAGAGAACCTACAGATTCCAGACCTCCGGTCTCGATTTTGAGCAACTCGCTTTGCTCGATGACCTTATCGGCGTCCTCTTTATTCCAGAAACAAGCGAAACCTGTCCCGCGCGAGCGCCCTGATGCAGGATCCATGGTGATACGTGCGTAGCGCAGTGGGCCAAAAGCTCGAAATCTAGAGGGATGATGAGATTTTTCTGATCTCGATGAGCACTTGAACGACGTACAATGTCCGGAGTTCATCTTCAGTCGCTGAGAAGGGGACGTTCCGTATGAACAGGGTCGTCCCAGTTTCAGGTGGAGGTAACTCAGGCTTGACAGGAGTTTCTGAATCGTTGTCGTCGTCGTCACTATCGTCCTCGCTGTTGCTATCGCCGTCCTCGCCATCGTGAACGCCCAGCTCACTACCTGACTCATCGCTGTCGTCGCTGTCGTCGCTGTCATCTGAGTCGTCCTCCATTTCAACATCCCCATCCTTGTCAACCCCCAACTTCGCCTTCTCTTCCTCCCATTTACTCTTACTCAGAGCCCAATCAACAGCGATAGTCCTCTCGGACTTGGCGGTCTCCTCGTCGTCATCATCGTCCCCTTCCTCGTCCGGTTCGCCCGACGCCAGCTTCTGCAGTTTCTTGTCCAGCCTCCGCTGCTTCTTCTTCTTCTTCTTGTCCAAAAGCAGTCCCTCAGCCATCCCAGCGCGCAGCACCATGCCATTACACCCCTCAATAGCCTTCTCCGCCTCCTTCTTGCTCAGCATCCACACGAATGCGAACCCTTTTTGCAGTATTTTTGGCTCCGCGACTTTCGCATCGTCTGCTTCGTTTTCGTCTTTCGGAAGCGGTGAGAACGTGGGGATATTGATCGAATGTATTGGCCCGTAAGGAAGGAAGACCGCCCGGAGGTCTTGTTCTGTGATGTTGAACGGGATGTTGCGGACGATGAGGCGACTTGCGTGGCTTGGTGTAGTTGTCGCGGATGCTTTTGTTGATGCGTTGTCGGCTTTTGGTTTCGTGGGCTTGGCGGGTTTGGATAGAGTGTCCAAGCGCTTTTTGAGGGTTACGGAGAGGAGTGAGCCTTTGTAGACGTGGGCGTGGAGTTTGTTGACCGCATCGAGTGCGGCAGACGGGGAGTGGAATAGTACATGGGCTGGAAAAAGTGTTATACGACGTATTCGCTCAATAGTATCAAAAATGCTTACCTGTAGTTGGGTCCTCCTCCTGATCAGCACCTTTGACGGGCCAGTCTACTTTCTCGGCACCAGCGTACTTTCGAAACTTTTTCCAGAGAACTTTGGAGTCTATTGAGGGTGGTAGTCCTGACGCAACGATGGTACGTATTGCCAAAGGGTCATGAGGAACGTGAGGTTGTTGTACGCGAGGTGGAGGGCGCGGCTTGGGCTCTCTGACAACCTTCTCGCCCTTTTCTTTCGGCTGAAAAGCGACTACGTTGAGAGCCATTCCAAGGAAATAGAAACTATAGGACGCACCTTAGTATCTGCCCATTGAACCCGTAAGTTCCGCCCCACAATTTTGATACCGTCCTTGGTAATTGTGTCGAAGGCTTCCTGTGCATCTTCCTTGACGGAAAATGCGACGTATCCGACACCCTTCGAGACTCCTGTGCCGGGCTCAAGAACTACGAAAGCTGATCGGACCGGTGCAATATCAGAGAAAAGTGTCTGCAGGTCGACCGAAGTCGCTGTGTATGGTAGATTGGACACGAAAAGTGTAGAACTGGTTTCGAAACTGTTAGATATAGCAAGACTTCAGTTTATTGGAATCTTCTTACCCATGGGATTCCGGATCTACACCTTCATCATCCCGTTCCTTCCTCTTCCCTAAAGCTGCAGACTCGGACATTCTTGAGGGAGACTGCTCGAGAATAGCGGAAGGTGTCGTGGAAGCTGAGAATCCGGAGAACTTTTCAGGGAGTGAAAAGGATTCGAGGTGATCAGGTCGAAGTGACGCTAGTCTGTTAAAGTTCTTCCAATAGACCTCTGAGACTCGGAATGCAGAAGGAAGGTATACAGAGGAGTCGGAGGCAGACCGAGGAAGTGCGGATAAGGAAATGGAAAAAATATTGCAAGTCACGGTGCTCGTGCACAACAAACGAAATTCCTTACCACCATGACCTTTTCTCGACCTGCTGCGTTCATCGTCAGGCCTTTGCTCAGCGGACTAGGTCTGCGACTGATCTGAAAATAATCACAGAACTTGGGAACCAGCAGTTTTCTTTGAATCTTTGAAGCGTTACCTTGACGAAACAAGCTTAAATGTTGACTCTGGAATGATGAAATCTATACCGTCGTCGAGGCAGCATTTCCCTCTCCTGAGATTTTACAGTCTCCTTATGCATATGTGGGTCCTGAATTATGACTTCCATTGCGCATTCATCAACTAATTTCACCAGCAGTTCATAGCCGTCGTCTCCTTCCCTACCCCGTGTCTTCCTGCTCATATGCGCAACGACCCCTGCATGACCTGTACCGCACTGCCGGCCAACTCGACGCCCTCAAGCTCGCCTGCACTCCCAACCCGGACGACCACCTGTATATCACTCCTCCTTCCCATCTCCAAACCCTGAACAATCTTGAATGTCCATTTTCCCGGCCCCTTCCTCTTTCCCAAATATGCTCCCAGTGTCGAAGCAGCCGATCCCGTCGCTGGGTCCTCCACTGAGCCGAGGAACATCCTTGTCCTTATTGTCCCATCCTCCTTCTCCACAAACGCATACAACGGAGCGAAGCCAATATCGGCCCATTCCCCCAGATGCTCGTCAGGGACATCGAGCGTCTTAGGATAGGGCTGTAACTTTCCCAATGCTTCCTCTGAAGTAAGCTGGACTAGGAAGAAGGTCATTCCCTTGACGATGGAGGTGACCGGCTCTGCCTTGTCGCCCCGCACATAATCGACAGATGTTAGCGAAGGCTGCAAGGACTTCAGATCGGGATGATCATATGGTCCGTGTTCCTTGAAGTCAATGGGCACCTGCAATCGCACCCCTTGCGCTTCACGGTGGACCGGGATGTCGCCGGCTTTGGTGCGGAGTGTTATTGTATCGATCTGCGGATTCTGGGACAGCAAGTACGACCCGGTGCCCACGGTTGGGTGACCGGCGAATGGGATTTCTGCTGTTGTCGTGAAAATGTCGATGCTGATTGGAGAGTCGGACTCTGGGGTGTGCTCGTAGAGAAAGACGGTTTCTACGAAGTTGAATTCCCGAGCGATCAGTTGTTTTTGCTCTTGCGACAAGGCTTCGGAGTGTGGGAGATGGACGATTGCGAGAGGGTTTCCCGAGAATCTAGTTGTGGTAAAGACATCGAGGGTGGCGTACTTCAAATGCAACATAGCGAGTGTATATGAGGGCGATGTGACTGAGCTGCGGAGCAATGACGATAGGGACTCGAAGAGCTGCACTGATGGAGATCTATATGTCACAGACGCGGTCCTGTGATCTTCGCGAGGGAGGTTCGTAGCAAGACAAGGGCATCAAGAGTAGCTAGACGTGTAAAGGACGGTAGTGCAACTGAATGAGTGCAATGATAACATGTCAATAATTCTAGTAGACTGGCATGAAACAAAGGAAAGATTCAAAGAACTCGAAACCATTGACCACAA
Organism: Baeospora myosura; assembly: GCA_001179705.1. NCBI lineage: Eukaryota > Fungi > Basidiomycota > Agaricomycetes > Agaricales > Baeospora > Baeospora myosura. Next base: position 11,293 of record CEMG01176961.1, read on the forward strand.
ATTGACCAACTTGACATCCCCCCTATTTCGGACCGAGGCTCCGGCGAAAGTCCGAGACTTTTTTTTTTGCTGCAACTTGTATACCAACTACAGCTGCCAGTATACACCTGGACTCTATACCGTATCTCGCTCTCCGTGAGGAATTCTCTCCCTCCTCCTTCGCTCGAGTCTTTGTCCTGCTTAGGGATTTCAGCTTGTCACGTCTTCGAAAAAACCTGGACAGTTCCGGCGTCAGCCATGGGGCAATACTGGCAATTCGTAAACATTGACAAGCGTCAATCGTTAGGCTTTTGGGGAAAGCTCAGCGTCTACGACAATAAATTCGGGTTCGAGAGGGCGCGCCACTGGCAGTTCCTCTCTTTTCTAAAAACTGACTGGGCCGGAGACCGCATCACATGTATCGGCGACTACGTCGACATGGGCGATTATCCCATCGGAATGTTAACTCAGGACGAGTTAGATGAGATGGTGGAATTAGAGGTCACCCTGTATCGCATGGCGAGAACAGAGCTATATGATACAGTCAACTCCCCTAGGGAACATTCGAGACAGCCGTTCAGTTCGCCTGACGTCCTTCGGAATCTTTCCAAACGCGAGTATGTCCGAAGCGATGTAGTTGACTTGGGTGATGTTGGAATGTCGCGTCTCTGCTGGACGTCTGATTCGCAGAGCCGCGCGAAGGGGGCACAATATGATTTTTGTCGAGGCAACTGGGCTGGGGATCGTCTGGACATTGTGTCACTCGCAAGCGTGCTACGAGAAGTCGACGAAGGCGACCCATGGACTGATGTTAGCGAGGCCTCGCAGAAGTTATTGAGCGAAGTCTTTGCCAGTGAGTTCATTCAATCATTAACCTTCGAAATCCACTCATTTCCAATGTCTAGTTGATTCATGGTAGTGACGTTCATCACAGCACCGATACTCACCGAAGATAACCACCGTCCAATATATCACCTCGCCTCACCACTTGAAGTTCGCAATCTTACCTCCAGAAAACTCTACATGACCTCGACCGCACTGCCGGGAAATTAAACACCTACACCTACGCCTACACCTCCCCTGTCATATATCCCCACAACTATTCCAATGCCCCATTCCTTTCCACCTCAAACCCTCCTCGATGATGGACACCCACGTCAGCGTCCCTTCCCTTTTCCCACACGCACCACTCGAAGGACCGAAGCAGATTATACCAAATGACTCGGCCTCTCTCGCACCGAGGAACTTCCTCATTTTCTATGAACGCGTATGGCCGCGCAAACCCACCTCCAGCCAATTCTCTCAGATCACATTGCCCCTTTGAACGACGAACCTCAAGTTTCGCGCCCTGCTATTCACGCTGGGCGACGCTGTTGCAGGCCTTGGTGCTTAAAGTCGCAGACTGCGTATGGCCATGGCAGAGCGAGTATGAGCCAGTGTCTACAGTTGTATCACTGGCCAACGGGACGTCTAGCTGCCGTGAAGATGTCGATGGTGATTAAGAACTCGAATCCTATTGTAGACTTGTGGGTGAAGGGTGTATACACATACTTACACGCGTCGTCGAGCAATGAGACTGATGCTATGACGGGAGGGAGATCGCAGTGAAGGAATTCTAAATCAGCAGAATGAAAAGTTCTATCCGTACTTGTGAGTTTCGTAGGTCTGCGTGAGACAGGGTATTCGTTATAGGTAAACCGTAGGAGAGGAAGGACACGAAGGAGAGTGAAGTATCTGCAGGTAACGCGAAGATGATGTGTATGATAACTATAGTCTATGCTTGAAGATCCAGCATAGCATGCCTCGAAAGAGATCCCACAAAGAAAGTCACCATAAATAGAGAATGAAATAAAGAGCTACAAAGCGGTGTAGCTCGGTGGGACGTCGATCTGTGGCTCCTCACCCATCGGCTCTGCCGTCAACCTAACCCCGCTATCCGCATGAAATACCGGCCTCTGAGCGGCAAGCGTTTGTTGATGCTTCATGGCTAATAGGCTCTGCGAGTCAATGATCTGGGTACTGCTGCTAGAGGCCCGGGCTGTAGATTCGGAAGGGGGAGGTAGAGTGACGGCGGAGTTGGCTAATATGCTCTGCGAGTCAATGATCTGGTTACTGCTGCCAGAGTTCACAGATTCGGAAGGTGGGAATAGAGTGACGAAGGAGTTGTCCCGAATGAGCATTTGGGAGGAAGATGACGGGGCCGCAGGTTCGGGAGATGTTGCAAAAGACTCGTCAATCCCCATACGAGTATCTGGATGGTCACTCGAACTACCGCCGTTGTTCCATCGACCTTTTCTCCCTCGGCTTCGCCGCACGAGGAAGAAGACGGCAAGAAAGCCGACGCCCAGGAGCAGTAGTCCTCCTACAACTCCTCCAGCTATAGCACCCACAGGGGTCCTTTTGCCTGAGGCAGTAGAGGACGCATCGGAGGTGGTTGTGGCTCCTGAGGTCGTAGCTTCGGCGGTAGTACTCGACGCGGCACTGGTGGCGGTTGTAGAAGTCACGCTGGTCTCGCCAGTAGTTGTTGCTGCCGTGGACTGACTAGTGGTACTCTGACCAGCAGCAGTAGTTCCACTAGCAAAAGACGAATCTGAACTGCTAGTTGTGGGGGTTACCACCGTCGAAGCATCGAGACAGCTACTATCGGAACTAGACTGGACGGTGATCGGTGAAGACAGGGCCGTGATATTAGTTGTCAAGTCATGGATAGCGAGAACAACATCGGTTCCCGCGGCAACGTGGACCGTCTTGACACTGATAAAATCGTCTACGATTCCTCCGGGCGGCGACAGTGACTTGTCCGCTTCTCCATTCTGCATGACAGTCACGACGTAGGGACCTATTCCGCTAGTCCATGTCACATTTGTGATTTGACACTGTACAAGGTTGACCGGCTCGTTGATCGTCAGACCAAGAACTGCGGGAAGGAGAGCGACGATGACGCCGGCAGTGGTGGCGAAGGGTCTCATGCTGCAGAATGAGCGAAGAGTTATGCCCTTTTGAGCAATGGGGGGAAGCGACTGCGAGAAACGCGCTGAGAGAAGCACGAACGAAGAGGGAGTCTCGGTGGGAAAGGCGGCAAGAGTGGTAATTGATATCGAGTCAGATACAGTCGGAGGCCAAGTGACGTGGAAAAATTTCACTGCAAGAGGAGCTGAGCGAAAGGCGCTGTTCGGAGGATTCGTTATGCCACCCCCTCGAGCTATACCATCTATTACAGAGCAACCTGAGCGAGAAGTTGCTGAAGATGAAAGAATGAACAAGGCCCTTGACTAACAAGGACGGACAACAAAAAGAAAGGACGAATTCGAAGCTCGAGTACGCACACGTACACATGGCGCTTATAGGTTGCAAGGGTCTTTCGGAGTCCTGGCACTTCCGAAAGAAGTTCATGTCGTAGAGAAAGCCGCAACTGACGATTCCTGATCATTATAGGATCGACGGGCCCCCGAGCAGTCAGGTAGCCTCTCAAGTAAAACTTACACTGTCCGCCATATCTAGGTAGCAAAGAGACATGACAGGACGAAGAACGGTGAGGAATACGGTCCTGCGAGACAATCGTATTATTAGTGTCGATCCCGCCAATATAAAGTAATATGCACGTACGGGCCTACTACTGCAAATGGCGAATAAGGGCCAACGAAAAAATTCATGATTTCTCGGCGTGTTGTACCCTCGGGGTCCATTATTTTTCGCACATCCAGATCAGCACTATATCACCTAGGAATAGCAGTGTCGGACGCGAAGAAGGGAATTTGATAGTGGACCTACAAAAACCCTCATGCCAATCATGATGCATTAGCGTTGAAATGGCGAAATTTTGAGTCAGAACGCCGAGTGGGCCTTCCATATATTCTTAATCTGTACGATACACTGATAATTCATAGGTGATTGTCGAGACTCGAAGACGGATCTAGTCGAAGTACTTACTGTCAAATTCGAGACCGTGTCAGTGGCCACCGTGCCCCACGAGAGCCCACTGAGGATGTTGAATCTCAAGACCGTAAGTTTAAGGCGTTGAGAAAAAACCAGATTTTGGTCGTCATTAGAGACGGAAAGATCATAGACGAGGACGAGGCATCTGTTGCTACTAGCCTCTGCCAGTGCTAGCGTGGTGACCGCTGAAACGACGTCCGGCCAACGTCCGGCAGCGTCCGGCTACAGTAACTGAGTACTGAGGCCTGAGGCCTGAGGCCTCCTGAGGCCCGAAATCCAAGCAGGTCACAACATCCATGCACAGCCATGCACTCAACTCGGAAAATTCTCTCTCTCTGCCGCCGCGCCAACGTCGACGATGTTCTGGTCCCTGGAAGCGTTACTCCGTTTGGACCGATACTCTACCCCGTGGGTCAGTAGTGGAATAAACATAGTCTTTGAAATGGCATATCCCTCGGGAGGCGGTACAACCTGATCTTCAGCAACTTCTGGGCCACATGAGGGCCACATGAGGGCGGTCAACATACGTATCTGGAGGATTTGAGCAATGCCGATGAGGGAGCGACATATGCTGGTGAGAAGGTCTAGTCATCAAAATTGGAATCCTACTTAGTTCCACCGTGTCTAGCTTTGGTCCAACTGTGCGAAACTGAGCCGACAAATGACAACATTGACAAGACATCTATCTACCAATATTACTGAATATCTCTTCTCTCAAGCTCAATCACTCAGTCAAATCAGACTTCCAGCGTACCCTGCATGACCTGTACTGCACTACCGGCCAGTTCAACGACCTTGACCTCCCCCTTCTCATCTACCTCCACAACAATTTTAATATCGCTCCTTCTTCCCATCTCGACCCCCTGAACGATATCAAACGTCCACTTCCCCGGTCCTTTTCTCTTTCCCAAATAGGCCCCAAGCGCCGAAGCAGCGGACCCGGTCGCCGGATCCTCCATCGCACCCAGGAACATCCTCGTCCTAATCGTCCCATCCTCCTTCTGCACGAAGGCATACAGCTGCGCAAACCCACTTCGAGCCCACTCTCCCAAATGATCATTCGAAACAGCGAGTCTCTCGGGGTATGTCTGCATCCTTCCCAACGCTTCCTCCGAAGTGAGCTCGACTAGGAAGGCCGTCATTCCTTTAACGATCGACGCGACTGGTTCTGCGCCATCACCCCGAACGTAGTCTGTGGATTCCAGTTGAGGCTGCAAGGCCTTGAGGGCAGGCTGGTCATAAAGACCGTGTTCCTTGAAGTCGATCGGCACCTGTAACCGGACGCCTTTCGATTCGCGCTGGACGCGAATATCGCCGGCTTTGGTGCGCAGGGTTATCGCGTCGATCGTCGGGTTCTGGGAAAGCAAGTACGATCCGGTGCCAATCGTTGGGTGTCCCGCGAATGGTAGCTCTTCTACCGGGGTGAAGATGTTGATTTCGATTGTGGAGTCTGTGTCTGTGGCGGGCTCATGTAGAAAGACGGTCTCGGAGAAATTGAACTCTCGAGCAATCTGCTGTTTCTGCTCTTGGGATACGGGAGTTGAGTGCGGGATGTGAACGATTGCAAGTGGGTTTCCTAGGTATCTAGTCGTTGTGAAGACGTCGAGGGTGGTGTATCTCAATCGTAAAGACATGGTGGGTATTGTGCAAATGATGGTGGAAGTAGAGGATGTGTAACTTGAGGTATGACTGAGATGACTCGGACAGATTGCTCGCGCTAAGCGCTTATTAATTTTCCAAGAACATGACATCATGAACCTTTGTAA
>CEMG01176965.1:562-13689 GCA_001179705.1 Baeospora myosura
TCGATATTGAGGAAACGATTCGGATTATCATCTGCAGAGCAATGGACGAGAAGATCATCGACAGTGAGGCGACATTGCTTCCGCGACGGAACGAAGATGATGGCAGGTTTCGTGGGCGAGTATTCAACGATGGCTAGATAAGCGGGTTTCGACATAGCAATCATCAAAGATGGGAAGTGGGGGATGGTGAACGACTGGAGGTGGATATCCATATCCAATGGGCGGGCACTATATAGGGTGTAGGTTAAGAGGTATGCATTAATAAATAAAAAGACGCGCAGTGACTAACCTAGGAGAAAAGTTGAAGATGGCGTGTGAGGGTACACCCATCCATTCGCCCAAATCTCGTGCATTGGCGAGGGAGACACCGCAGGCGACAATCCGGGTCTTTATTTCCGTTTGGGCAGAAACGTATCGAGTGCGCGAGATAACGACTTCGTAAGTTGGGCCAACTTCTCCTCCGACCAGTTGCACCTCATCAGCGATCAATAACCCAATGTTCTGGACGTTTTTCCGTTGGCGCCATCGACGAGAAAGCACGTCCCACTGTTGGGGGGTCAAGATGTTAGCACCGGTGAAAGAACGCCCTCAATGGTTTACGCACCTGGGACGGAGTACACACAATGACATCGCCCTTTTCAAGGAGGCGCAAGTCTGCACTGGCTTCTCCTGTAAGGCTGACGATCTCTTTGCCGCCTTGCACCTTTGAGAACTTGTCTTGCCACTCCTTAACTCGTTGATCGACCATCTCCTGGTACGGCTCGATACACACCGCACGTGGTTGCTCCCGCTTGCTCCATAATCGCAAAAGAGCAAACTCGGCGCAAATCGTTTTCCCACTGCCGGTAGGTGCACCGATGAAGACGTTCTCATCCGAGGTGTAGAGAGCCTGGAAAACCTGGGTTTGAATTTTGTTGAATGTCTCTATAGTGGAGGAATATAGGCTCTCGAATTCCTTATTGTGGAGGGCCGACAAGGGAAGAGATTGCAGGTCAAGAAGAGGTGTCGGGGGAGGGAACTTCTCCGGAAGTATGAGGTGCTTGAACGAGATCGGCAGACGAGTTTCTGCGTGAAGCCACCGGTCCGAAATGATGGAGATGTAGTAATTGGGAGGTACGGGTTCAAACATAGGCACGGTGAGAGTCACGTTGTGCTCATCTTCAGCATAGCGTTGACGCAGAACGAAGGTGTCGTGGAAAAGGATGATTTCTCCGTCAACGTCCTCGACCATGATCAAGAATGTCTCCGCTCCGCCGTGGATCTTTTCGTCCCATCTAAAGTCAGGAATGATTGATAGATCAATGCGAAGAAGTGAGCGGGTGATAGGTTGAACTTGAGCCTGGAGTCTAAGGTCACATGTCAGTACTATAATAGTCGGTAGATACTGAATATGATCTTACTGTAGCTTCGGGAAATTATGGACGAGACGGTGCACAAGTCTTCCGGCGTGTGGAAGACCGATGAGTTCACCGATTTCTGGTGGACTCTAGAACGAATATGAACACCTGAAAGAAACTAGAGGAATCAAAGATTGACGTACCAGATCGAAGTAGCGATACCATGGCTACAAAAAAGATTGAGCCTTTATATCCGCCTTTGAAGTAAGGAACTGGCTTACGAATTGTTTACCCTCTGCTTTCCTGATGACTTCAGCCTGTACGCCCTTGAACTGACGAAGAGGAGTCATTGAACCCCACCTGCAATTCGCAAGGCAAGTTAGAGGTGAACGGAACTTCTCTCTAAGCCAAGTACTCACATCCTTTTCTCGACCATCTTGCAAAGGTCGAGAGCAGCCTTCGCCGGTACCGCCCAACCGCGCTTCAAGCAGATCTCAAACATAGCACGTAAGATTCTGTAAAAACCCGTCAGATAAGCCATGATGTGCAGAAAAACGTCCGCGTACCGCCCAGCAGACTGAGTGACATAGACCATGTCGGCGACGAGAACAAAACCTGCATGGGCATCTCAGAGACTAGGTCTACTGCGAGTCTCCGATCACGTACCGTCTAGCTTTAGCTGAGAGATGTACGCCTGCAGGAGAACATTGATCTTGGCGGCAGGTTCTTCGACGCTCTCTTTGACTGGGATAGGCACCCGCTCTAATAGCTTCGCGAGCTCCAATTTTTCCTGCATACTATTTTGAGAATCTGAAGTCTATGCGAGCAATATCAGAACATACCTCTTGTCGCACGGGGAGGAGTTTGAACTCATTTGACAGAGCGAAAACCCTAAACAACTCCAGCGTCGACATGGTCGGACGCAGGTGCTGGTTGTAGACCATCATCGAGTTGTATGTCACATAGTAGTGTGACGCAATTCTGCCCAACTCTGTGCTCTGGAATCTACCTGTAGAGCGCTCGTACTTCAAGAGCTGGCATTTCTCCAAAAGTACAGCGGCGGAATGGACGATGTCCGCCCGTTTCTGGATGAGACCAACGTCGTCGTCTTGATAGTCGACGCCTACACCGTAGAGCCCAGGGGACTTCAGCATTCGAACATAGCTATATGGAAACATGTCAGAAAACGTGGAAAACAAACAAGCATGCTGAACCACCCACAGATAAGTATAGCCGAGCCATTGGACGGCTTCGTCCCGGTTCCGGATGGTCCCCAGGACGATCTCCGCATTGAGATTATCCGCCAACTTGGAGACGAGTTGGGATTCGATGGGTAGCTGCTGATTGAGCAGACTGAGATAGTACTGCAACTCGGAATGGTTGGTGATGATGATACCCTCCCCGTAGGTGTCGTACTGCGGCCGCCCAGCACGCCCAAGCATCTGAAGCACGTCCTGCGACGACAGCTCCACCCATCTTCCCTTCTCCGGGTTATAGATCTGCGTGCCCTTGATGATGACGGTATGGGCAGGAAGATTGACACCCCATGCAAGTGTCGCAGTACAGACAAGGACCTGAATGGACCCATCGGCGAACAGCTCCTCGACCAACCCACGATCCTCTCTCGTCATTCCGGCATGATGAATACCGAAACCAAAGGGCATCAGATCCTTCAAGTTGCTATCCTTGACGTTGGCGGCCTCCTCCGTCAAAATCTCCCGAACAGCACCTTCAGCTTTGACGAACTGCGTGATGGTCTCCTTCTCAAGGGCCATGTCGCGGAGGAAGCGAGCAGTTTTCGCGGTTTCCTTGCGGGAGTGGACGAAGACTAACGTCTGGTTCTTCCCGGCTTGGTCGAGGACCTTCTCGTAGCAGACCTCGTTCGTCACTTGGTACCGCTTGATAGCCTTCTTCTCGGTGATACCGATGAACTGCTGTTGCAGCCCGCAGGGCCTGTACGTCGCGTCGAAGTAGAAAAGTCCCTTGTTCTCGTCCACGCGCAGGAACGCTGCCACATCCTGATAATTGGGCAATGTCGCTGACAGTCCGACCAGCCTGACATACTCGCCCGTCTGCTCCATCCTCCTGATTGTCCTAGCGATGATGCTCTCCAACACCGGCCCACGCTCATCGTGCAAGAGATGAATTTCGTCGATGATGATGAGGCGAACGAGGTTGGTGTAGCTGGTGTCGGTGCTTTTACGCGTGATGACATCCCACTTCTCGGGAGTGGTGACGATGATCTGGGTTTCGGCGATCTGTTGCTTGGTCATTTGGGAGTCACCAGTCAGCTCGCCGACTTTGATGCCGAAAACCTTCAGCCGGGCTGTGAAATTCCCAACCATCTCTTGGACGAGGGCTTTCATGGGGGCAATGTAGACAATCTTGAACGAGTCGAGGTCGAAAGTACCCGTAGCTTCGTCACGGTACTTGCCGAGCTCGTTGAGGATGGTTAACAGTGCGACGTTAGTCTAGAGAAAATAAATCAATATGGGAGGACATAAAAAGAAAGGATGAGACGTACTTTTCCGGCACCCGTTGGGGCACAAAGCAGGATAGGCTCGTCGGTACCCAACGCGATGGGATATACCTTGCTCTGAATTGGGTTCAGCTTCGGTACAGTGAACGCTTCTCGAGCCCATGCAGGCAGGTCAGAGATGGGTACAAGCTCCCCAGCCGCGATTTCCTTCTTCTTCGGAGCAGGGACGTGAATCTCTTCGTACCCCTTCTTGGCGCGCTTGAAGGAGCCCTCGGGGAGTTTACACTTCTTGTTCGACATGAGATGCCCTCCCTGGCTGAAGGCCATGCTCTCCAGGTCAACAGTGCGTTTAGGCTGCACTGTAGACCCAGGAGCGAGGGTGGCGGTTTTGGGCACCTCCGGTTTGGGTTCGTCGACGTCCATGGCGTCTGAACGAGTCTTCGTCTGCCGGCTCCCAGCGAGCTCGCGGATAATCCAACCAACACCCTTCTCCCGCATCGCAACCTCGACATTGACCCTTTCCTCTGCGTCACTTCGCATCAACTTCGTGCACCAGACGATGACATCTCGGTTCTTGAGGAACTTGGTGGTGATGTGGAAGCTCTGATAGTCAAAGAGTTCCATAAGTTGATTTTCGATGTCACGAAGGTTGGATTCGGAACCGAGGATAGAAAGGACGGACGCAGCCTTGTCGGCGGCTGTGACGGGGTCGGGGTACACGTCGGAGACCTGTCGTTGAACCCAGAAGCCGTCGATTGCGTGGGGTGAGACGATGTCCTTGTCTGCCTTCGTCTTTTTCCCGTGCGACTCCCCACCAATGACCAGCTCTTCCTCCCCAACGTCCCCTCCATCTGCGGGAGCGCCGTCAGCTTCCGTTTCCTCCTCCTCCTCCTCGTCATCTGAGTCCTCCTTGATCTCATACCCTTCCTCGTCTTCCTCGTCCTCTGCATCCTCGTCGAACACGACAGCGACCCCCTCGTCGTCAATCTCGGCAGCTTTGCGCTCTGTGTCAGGGTCTGCCATGGTCTCATCCTCCGCACCATAATCCGTGATTTTCTTCGACAGATTGACCAGCTGGGAGAACTGTTCGCCGTTGAGTGACGTCCCGATGACCTCCTCTATCTCCTTCTTCTTGTCGAAATCCTTCATGCTGTCGTTTTTCAGCGTCTCCAAAACACTGTCCGCCGCGCTGCGAACGATGTCTTGAGCTTGGTCGCCGAGAGCGGTATGAACAGAGGATAGGATCAAGGCATAAACTTCACGAGTCTCTGCTGTCCGAGGTCGATATGTCAGGCCTTCTACGTCCTGAGTCGCCTCGATAACGTCTGCGTAACCAAACCCAGCAGCATCAGCTTTTCGTTTCGCTGACTGCTTCTCAGATGGCTCCTGGCGGTCGGTGGCCTTCTTCTTCTTCTTCTCGAGGTCTTTTGGAGCCTGGCGAACGACACGAGAACCCATTTCTCGTGGGTCAATTCGACCTGCCAGGGAAGTTGGCGCACCATCTGGCTCTCGGTCCCTACGTGGTAGGGCGGACCTGTCGGCAGTCAATACAAGAGACGAGATAGCCCCATAGTTGTACTGCGAGAGATCAGGTTTTTTAGACTGGCCCGCCATCGTGCCAGAGAGTATGGAGGTTGGGAGAGTTGGGATGAACGGAATAATTTCAACGCTGACTAAGCCGTGCGAACCAAATCTGGTAGCGCGCCAGGCGCTCGACTATGGCCTGGCAGTGGCAGCTCCTGTCCTCCGTATACTCCAACAACTCTTCCTTTGTTCTCAGTTGGCTCAGGTACCTATGTGGATTTCGAATGAATGATTGAAGGAATACCATTTTGTTTTATATGAATGGAACGAAGTTGAATTCTTTTACAATTTTGCCAGACCCATCACCACCACCATTCTTTCTGCTACGCTCCTCATTTCTGGCCCTATTTCTCGATATGCAATTCCCAGCTCATTGAGAACCTGCTTAAAGATACTCGCGCACTGCACTCCATTGTCCAGGCTCCTTGTTCCATCATCTACCAACCACGCCTCGACCGGCATCAAGAGCACAACCACAGAACGACGATAGATCTCCAGGACGTTCTTGAACTGGGAGGAGGACACAAGTCTTTCCTTGCGCGTCTCGGCATCTTTGTCGTTGCTGGCTGTCATAACAGCATACACCACAGCGTCCACGGCCGATCTATCACAGAGCTGTATACTGTGCCGCCCCCGGCCTTCGTCTTCTCGCTCTACATGAGCAACCATGATAGCCTCTTGCATTTCCAATTGGCCTATGTGGTCTCTGGTGAAACCGTGGCTTCTCATCACATCTCGAGCCACCTCAGTCACGTATGCCGAGCCTTTCAAGCCGAGCTTCTTTGCAAGTGCGTTGCACAGAGTCGTCTTTCCTGTTGACTGCATCTCTGTCAGGACCATCCGTGTATACGATTATGACCACTCACAGATGGCCCAACAATATAAATTGTGGTCGTGTGCAATTGCCCTTCATTTGCCATGACCTTAGGCGGTTTGGTGAGCGAGAAACCTATTAATACCCCTTCTTCCTCAGCGTTCAAACAAGGTTAAGCGCTCGACGCAACCTCCAGCGTACTCACGGTAGCTTCCATGTTATCGCCGACATCTCTACCCTCAACCACTCCCGGTCTACTTTGAATCATGAAGCACGTCCTCCAAGCCAAACCTTCCAAAGACGATGAGAAGTGGAAGTATACCGTTCCTGCGGAGGCTCTCGCTCCGCCTCGACGCAAAACCAAAGACTTTTTCGGCGGAAAGTGCATCAGGTTCAGCACTCAAGAAATTACTTTGCAGATTGACAACTTCCCCTCAAATCGCATCCTAACCTCTGATGATCCTTCGCAGTTCATCCTCATGTCCTTTAGTGACCTACGCTTCCCGGAAGCTCCTCTCCGCGCCACAGGGGAGTACATCTCCCGCTTGATGCAAGCAGGCTTGTTCTTGAACGGTGTTGAGTACCGGTTCTATCATCATAGTAATAGCCAGTTGGTATGTCTTCCTTAGCTTTCTTTAACAGTCTTAGCTCTCATCTTTCTGCTCCCTTTGTCTCAGCGCGGCAGAAGCTGCTTCATGCGTGCGGCGACCTCAGACGCTGTCCTTGACACTCGGATCTACCGGTTCGGGGACTTCGCAAAAATCATGAATGTCGCAAAGCGTCAGTATCTCCTTTCACCACTGCTCCATGTCCGTTGAAGCTCACGTCGAACTCCGGGCTTCAGGTGCAAAGCGGATCGGCTTATTGTTCTCCGAAGCACAAGTCGATTATGACCTGGATCCACGATACACTGCAGACATCCCTGATATCAAGTCTGGAGACGAAATCTTCTCGGATGGATGTGGGCTTATTTCCCGTAGACTGGCAGTGCTGGTCAGTAAGAAAAAGAAGATCATCTTGAGGGGAGTGAGGTATACGCCATGTGTATTCCAGATCAGGTGCGACCATGCATTTACTCTAGTCTCAAAGGAATGTTCTAGATCTAACTCTCACCAAAATCCGTTCTTGTCATCATGATAGGTATCTTGGGTATAAAGGCGTACTGATGCTCCACCCCGAAATGGACAGGGACGCCGAGAAGAAACACCTCGTCGAGTTTCGAAACAGCATGAAAAAGTTCAATACCACGACCAACACCACGTTTTCGGTCGTCGATTATTCGAAGCCATATGCCTTTGGACGTCTCAATAACGAGATCATTGTTCTCCTATCCAGCCTTGGGATCACCAATGAGAAACTCCTGGCCAAGCAGCAGGAATACTTTGAGTGGATCAAGCAGGCATCTTCAAGTCCCGTACACGCCTTCGATTTCCTAGCTAGCATGGACGAGTTCCCAATGGCTGAGCGAGTGCTTCTTGACGGCATCGACGCCCCCGATGTTTCAGCAGCCATTCACAGGCTGCAGTTGAAAGAGACGGCCAGTTTTCGAAGTGACCGCAATAAGGACAGGTCGCGCATGATTGTGAAGAAATCGAGACTCATTTTCGGCGTCTGCGATCCGTTCAAGGTGCTGAAGGAAGGTGAAGTTCATATTAGGATTACTACCGCTCGTGGTGGTGCATCTACGCCCATACACGGTGACGTGTTGGTGACAAGGAATCCTTGTCTTCATCCTGGTACGTCCGCAAGCAATTTTATAATTGTCACCGACCCATGTTTGTCAACTTGATCAGGCGACTGCCTCAAATTGCGTGCGGTGGACAACAGACGGCTTTCTCACCTTGTCGACTGCATCGTCTTCGCATCCGTTATCTCAAAGCCAGGTCACCATGCTGCTCCATCCATGAGCAGCGGGGGAGACCTAGACGGTAAATCTCACATTGCATCTTAGATTGCGTGATATTTATATGTGACCTGCCCAGGCGATAAGTACTTCGTTTGTTGGGACCCAGATCTTGTCCCAAGCACGATCTCAGAGGTGACCTTGTTACGTTTCTTGTTTTCTCGTTTCGTTAATCAAAGATCTCCAGTCTTACGACTATCCTCCGAACAAGGAACGTCCCAACAAAACCGTTACTCGAGCTGATTTAGCTAATCATTTTGCTGCTTACAACAAGTACGTGTTTCATGGCAAGTTGACATACGCCAGACTGAAGAAATGTGTCCACAGCGCTAGTCTCGGAAGGGTCGCAGCCCTCCACGGAAAATGGGTGCGTGGCAGTCCAAAAGGAGCATTGTGCTCGGAATGCCAAGAGCTCAATGCCCTCCACTCTCAATCGGTCGATGGAGCGTCAATCAGGATTCCTGAGAGACTTACAACACCCCCAGAGTCCACAGAGCCCTATATTGTCGATCTTTTAGCTGCAGAAGCATCTAAATTCGCCTCTACTTTCCTGGGATCTAGTTCTGCCCGTGTTGGTCTCGTCTCGATGGTGGATTCTGAGGATGCCCAGCGTCTTCTAGCAGAACTCCTCGGAAGCAAAGTTGACGCAATCTCAGAATACGAGATTTTCAATATTGCGCTCCGACTTTCCAAGAAGCACTCTTTCGACCTTCGTCCTCTATTGGGCCAATTTGATTTTGGCGCTTTCACGTCGGAGCAAAAGCATGCCATCAGTTATACTTTGAACCTGGACCCAGAGGAGCACGCCGGCATCTGGAACTCACTCCTTCGCTCTGATATTCTTACGCCAAAAGACTTGTATGAACGGTCGATCGATCAGCCGTTTTCATTGCACCGATTATACTCCTCGAAACTCAACGGACTTGCTACGTTCTTCCCTTATTTACGAATGGCCACCCAGGACTACACTCGGAAGATACTGATCATGAAGGTACCCAAATACCTCTCTGCGATGTATCAATATGTTGCGGCTAAACTGGGAGTCTCATTTGCATTTGCAGACTGATGAGCGCTTTGCCGTTGGAATCTTTATGAGAGGAGAAATACCTTGGGACGAAGACCCAGAGGTTAATGACAATGTAGTTGTCTGCTCCTTTCTGCCACACGGATCAGCAATGTTTTCTACATATCGCCCATGTACCTCTGGCTACAGGCTGTACTGTGGGGACAGTAATCTCCAGCTATACGACAAAACCAGAGGCAACAGCTTCGTTTTCCTTACACGACCACCTGCAGCTTCAGGAGCAGAGATCGCTGCCAGTATCGCACTTCAAAAGATATCTGCGAGAGTACAGAAAGTGGGTGGAGTTCTACCATTACAGCTACACTATTCCTCAACTCAAGTCGCACACTCTTTATCCTCCCAGCAAATCGGTCGGCTGCACCGAACGCCAGTCACTTCGATTGAGCTGCATGTCGTCTCCAATAGGGACCGTGTTGCTCATCAACTATTTGATTTGTGGTTTGAACAGTGAGTTGAGCGACATAGTTTTTGTTGAGCTAGCTGCTGAGAACTACCCCGAAGTGTCCCTACGGAAGCACGAGTCAGGCGATTCGAACGCGAAGCGATCCCTTATAAGCTAAATAGCTTGTCGGACGTGGAGTGGAAAGATAAACCGGACTGGCTCAAGAACATATTTCTATCCAAGCAAACCGAAGACCAGATGGAGGCCCACCTCCGTGACAGGATTCCATCTCAACTCGAAACCATCTTGGAATTCGGACTACTTTATCATGCCGAAGATGAGGTCTTCTGGATTTTCAAGTTCATTATTCGCCAGTTGCCCATTTGTCGAGATTTAGTCGTCAAATGGATGGACCGACACCCACCGCTGGTGTTTGCACTACTAAAACAGTACCCACCCAGCGAGGATTCGTCTACACTGTCACCGGAATGCGTCCATCTCGCTCCTCATATACTGCAGAATATTATCCGGACCGCAAATAGCCTGGGCATGGCGTCTCTGGTTGCGATTGAAAAGCTTGCCGGGACAATCTCACAACTGCCTCTTGATATCTATTTTGACCTTTTGTGGCTCAGCGCTCTCTCCGTGCGCTCACAACAACTAGTCCAAGAGATCATGTTGGTACTCAATGACTCTCGTCGGAGTTCACCCATACCTCATTCTGCCGCCTGGGAGTACGGCCATAAACAGGCTCTCGGAATTGCATCCGATCGTGCCGAAGAAGCTGCTGACGAGTGCCCCTGCAACGAAGAGGGTAGGCCAAAGAGGCAACGCACCCCTCCATCCCAAACGAAGCTGACATACGTCCCTGACAATCCAATACAAATAAAAGCCACTTTACGAGTCGATGCGAGGACGCCCATTCGGTTGCATTCGCATGTCCGGTTACAAGCTGCGTCCAAAGTCGAAAACCAATGGTTGGAGGCACCTGTACTGGATGGTTTAGTAGTGCAGGCGATGAAGGGAGAAGTGACGATTGAGTTAATGCATCCGCCACCCCCAGAGACCGAGCGAATGGACTGGAACATGTATAATGCTGGTAGCATCGGTGTGTCCAAATTGTCCACGACTTTTTATAACACCCAAAAGCTAACACTATGTTCTCTCTTCTGCTCCGCTATTCAGCGACTTCGAGGGCTATGATGGATGCTTTGATTCGTCTATTGACCGAGAAAGAAGCATCTTGCCTATTCCACAGTCTTATCACTGGATATGTTGATGCTGACGATCCATATCCTTTGCCATTGAATCAACTTGAAGTGGAGGAGGATCGAGCAGAACCCGCGTCACCTGGTGACATCTACGAAAACCTCAATCCGAGCCAGAGAGCGGCCGTACATGCCTGCGGAGCACCTTTGTCTTTGATCTGGGGACCACCAGGTACGTTCCAGACTAGTACTAGCCATTCCCGAGTATATTCCCCATACGGTGGGATAGTATAACGTTTCTTGACAGGCACTGGGAAGACTACAGTGGTCGTTCAGATTCTTCACAAGATTATCCGCGGCTCGGAGGATTCGACAACGATCCTAATGACAGCATCAACACATAACGGTAAGAAATTAGCTATGCTTATTACTAGCACAAACCGACCGACCAATCACACATTCCCCATCCAGCTGTAGACAATGTCCTGGAACGGTTCGTCGAGCTCAACGAGAAGGAAAAACTCCTTCGTGAAGATCAGATCCTTCGAGTCGCCACTGACCTATCCAAAGTCAACAAGGATTTACAGCACTATACTATCGATGCTAGGGTTGGAGGAGATATGAATGAGAACAACCGGCTTTTCAAGAAGGCCCAAGAACGTCTAAAAGCTGCGAAATTGGTTTTTACAACTTGCGCTGGTATGGGATATTCTGTAGAGCTCGCCAAGTTCGATGTTGACTGATTATTGGCAGGTGCTGGTCTAGGAATCCTCCGCAAGGCAGATTTCAGTATCGCACTTATCGATGAGGCATCCCAACTCACAGAGCCCGTTGCTTTGATTCCGTTGGTGAAAGGTGTCCAGCGAGCAGTTCTAGTTGGCGACCAGTAAGCGATGCTAGACAAGCTTTCCTCACAGAGGACTCGGAGGAATGACAATCATTCAATTACAGCGTACAACTTCGTCCCACAGTGAGGAAGCTCGGCAAGGCTCTTGAGTTCGATGTATCCCTTTTGGAAAGATTGTACACAAACTTGGATCACCCCGCGATGTCGAAGACCATGCTGGATGTGCGTTACCATGCGCAGATCTTTCAACAAGAAGGTTACTGAAGGATTGATTACTTCAGGTTCAATACCGTTTCCCCCACGAGCTAGCAGAGTTTCCTTCGACAGAATTTTACCAAGGAAAACTGAAATCGGGAATCCAGAATAGTGCCGAAGTGCTAGAAGTGTTGTCGAAATCCACTTTCCCGTGGCCCCGATCTTCCCAAAACATCATTGTCCCGACGATCCATGTCCAGTGTTCTACGGAAGAGGATATGGGCGGCATGTCGAAAAGCAATGCAGGACAAGTGGACCTAGTAGAACGGGCCGTGACGATGCTGGGCACAAAGAAATCGAAAGGCGGAGTCCAGGAGAATGATCAGATTGATCGTGACCTGAAAATCACAGTCCTCTCGCCGTACACAAAGCAAATCCAGGAACTTCGCCATCGTCTGCCGTCGTCGGTGCCATGTTTTACAGTTGACTCCTTCCAAGGAAGGGAGAGCGATATTATCATCTTCACCACCGTTCGCAGTAACGCAGAGCATGATATCGGATTCGTTGACGACACTAGAAGGTTGAACGTGATGTGGACAAGGGCCAGACTTGGGTTGATCATCATTGCCGACAAAGACACGATGGGGACAAATGCATTGTGGAGAAGAGCGCTGGAAGCATGCACAGAGATATCGTTGTCAGCCGAAACTGAGCCATCGAGCTCGGTTTGAGTCTCGTAGAGCTCCGAGCTGTATCAAAGCTGTATAGTCAAATCGCAGTCGTAGCTGTGATACGTAGCATCANCGTAGCATCAAGCCTGTTGTTGCTCACAGTCGGCCGGCCGGGAGCACGGGACCAATACGGGAACCGGCCCGTTGAGGCGCCTGTGCCGCCATGATTTCCCGCGGCTAAAGTCTGCTAAAGTCCAACACTAAATTCTCTTCCCCGTCTGCCACTGCTGCCTCGGATTGCAATTGTGACGATTGAGGAAAAAGATAGTGATGCTTTTGCCAGCCTCCCTGCTGGCCATGGGCCAGAACAAGTATCTTGTGCTGGTAGAGAAGACCGTGACGAAGAAAGGAAGCCGATAAATTCGATTGCCAGTGCTCGAGCTTAATCAAAGTTCAAACCCAACTCAAACTTTGTTCAACTCTTGAGATCAACTTCCACTAGCTGGTAGGCAAGTAGGGCTGTTCACTTTCTCGTTTCTCTTGGGAATGATGAGACTTACTTTCTACGGACATTACTTTCAGGTATCTGATAATCTTAATCTTGACAAAATCGTTGTCTGAGC
>CEMG01176973.1:0-10568 GCA_001179705.1 Baeospora myosura
GTCCGTGCGATAAGCCGGGCCAGGCTTACAGCTTCTCAGTTCTTGACCACCACCATCCCGCCCAGTGCTTCGTATCTCAAACTTTCATCTCTTGCGATAACCCGCCCTTCTCCTGGTCTTGCTATAGATCTTACTCTCGCCCAACATTCCCATCCCTACAATTTCAAATGACGTCGCGTTCTCTTCGCGCTCCGTCCGTCCCGCCCACATCTCTGTCGCCTACAGCACCGGCTCTCGCCACTTATCAGTGGTCAGAAACGAGCCCCGAGCCCTTGTTAAGGTATGCTTCTTATAAAGCTTCAAAGACGCGTAGACTGACTCTTCTTGCATTTCGCTAGGCGGTCGGGTCGCTTCAAACGTTCTCGCTCTACTGAGTGGGAGAAGTCCTCGGATATCAATGAGCCTGTGAGTACATTTTAAGCGTGTGTCCTTTGTGAAGTATTCTACCCATTTCTCAATTCGTCTCCGTCTTCAGCCCGCCAAAAGGATCAAGTCTGAAGAGAGTCCAGACGCGATATCAATATTAGAGAACGCAGTGGACAAACCTGTGAGTAGTACCGAGTGCCATTCGGAAGCCTATCTCGCTCGAGGATTTAAAATTGAGTTCTCATTTTGTGCCTGTATGCAGCTCGTGGCAAGGATCAAATTGGAAGAGGAAGCAGACGTGAAGCCGCCCATGTTTACAGACCACCGACAACTACATGAACCTGTACGTTCCACTTTGAAGCTTGCTTGTGTCCTCTGTACTCAGCCGATTTCTCATTCCGCGTCCGTTTGCAGCCCGCCGAAAGGATCAAACTGGAAGAGGGCCCGAGTCCGGACATGATACCGACCGAGTCTACCGACGGCCACCAGCCTGAGCCGCTCGAAGAGGAAATGGCTCAGGGTACACGCAGTGTTGCTGGCAAAATCGAAAGTCTGTCCCAGAAGATCAGGAACGTTCAAGATTTGGCACGAGCACTCGTTGACTCCACCGAGGTCCCACATGAATTGGGGGAGGCCGACGCATTATTATCGTGAGTTTCCGGTAATTTTAAGCTGGATATCGTCGTTGAATGGCATCATATAAATGTTACAGACAGCGCCGGCATGCCATCATTGTTCTCTCGGATTTATTGACGGCCTCGGAGCACGAGAAATCAGAGATCATACGAAAGAGTCGAGAAAAGGAGAAGCGTTTGACCGAGACTTTGGAGTGAGCAATCTTTTATAGACCACGCTTGCTCATTCATTGACGTATAAATGTCATTTTATAAAGGGGAATGGAGGAGAAGGCTGATGTGAAGGAAACCAAGCGGCGACTTCGTCAGTGTAAACAGTGAGTATCAGTTCCGATGCCCTTCTTCCTCAGCTCATTGATCTCTTACATTTCGATTTTGAAGACATCTCAAGCAGGCGCGTAGGAACACCAACACCGCGCGTCTCACGACTCTGTTTGCTCTCGCATCGGCTTTGACTGCCGTCCTTCTGTCTTGACTCTGATTGCACGATTGATGCTATAAGCTCAAGTACCCGGTAGCCTGAGTACCGCATACAGTGACCATACTATCTCATACTATCACCCCACATATCGCATTTTTACCACAATTCACATATAACCTATCGCCATGCTATTCTGTACTATTACTATGTTATTTACGAGTTCAGACCGAAAGGGATATCGGGATCGTTTGTGGTGTTCTTCGAATAATCATTCACCTCATAAATTCATGCCAGTGCATGTCCAGAGCATAAGATAGCTTCGCTTTCCTGATGTTTAGCCTCGTAGACTTGCAACAATGTCCCGACCCGCTCCAGTGTACAACGACAAAGCCAAGACGCGTGTAGGAGGGCTTTGGCAGGCGGGAAGACTCAGAGAAAGATGACGTCCGACGCACTTGTCCACAAATTGTCGATTCAGGTTGTCTGAAGACCTACGGCTAGAACTCGATGTAAAAGGGCGGAAAGGGTTGGCACAGTAATGGTAAAGTATATCGGAGTAGAAGACAATATAATGTAGGTACTGAAACAGTCTTTAATCGTAACGAGTCCGATGATAGGAATAGACACTATGATAACTACAGCTACGATGGCTCCACATAACTAGGATAGAAACGGAGAAGAAGTATTGGGCAATAGTATAGTACGAACATAGGATTCAAAGAAGTTGAAACGAGACGAAGGCCAAAACAGTCTCATCCTACAGTGAGAGAAAATAATATCAGATGTGTTCGGAAACAGAGAGTCATCAAGACGTACGAGATTATAATCCCTCAACGTAGTGGTCCTGGGCGTTATGCTCGTGGCGTCCACACAAAGAGCAGCGATGCTCGAAGGTGCAATCATTCCTGTGATGCGGGCAGGGTTTGGGGCCGTTGAAGCTCACACAGTAACGACGGCCCAGATGATCTGTCCACTGCCACTCCCCGTGCCTCTTCTTGAGGAACGTTTCCTCCGAACCACAGTCGCGGTTGTTGTGGTCATCCAATCCACACCTAAAACAAGCGATTCTCTCCGCCTTTGCTGCTCTCGCACGCAAGTTCAACCGCCGTGCCTGGAGCCTCCGCTGCTTGGCTGACAGTCGAGGAGCATCAACATGGGCGGGGTGAGTAGTTTGGCTGGCGCTGCTACGCTCACGTCTCTGGCGAGGAGAGGCGGCACGGTTGGTGTTGGTGTCGCGGTTGGCGTTGGTGTTGGCGTCGCGATTCTGCTCTACTTCAACGTAATCTGCAGGGCGCGAAGGGCCAGCATCTGCAGAGCGAGGTGCGTAGGGAGGAGGGGGGGAAGGAGATCGTCGCGAAGAAGACGCAACACGGGGAGGTGACTGAGCGCGCTCCTGCAAAGGCGCGTTATAGAGCTGCTCGTGTACATCCATAAATTCTTGCACGGCGGCTGTACAGCGATGATGTTCGTCAGACGATGAAGACTTCCAATAAATGTTTACGGTCAGACTTACCCATGAATTCTGGCGTGCGGCCAGGCTCTCGTGCCAGAACGGATATGGTATCTAAAAGCTCGCGAGAATCACGCATTGAATTAACGGAGTATTGGAGATGATGGAGGGAAAGGATGATGATGGTAAGAGGAAGAGGGTGGCCGGCGGGATTTTCAACTTCGCTGGATATTTCCTTTTACGGAATCGAAGCTCCAGCTCATGGCATGTAATCGGAAGATAGAAGGCTCACTTAACATCGCAGCCGCACTCGTTCACGTCGGCGATTAGCTATATGGCTCGAGTAAGTTCGTCTTTGAGGTGTGTCGAGAAAAGGGAGAGTCTCAGTCCTCCAAAGCTCCAAAGTCTGCGTTGACGTTTACAGGATTTGATCAAACAGATTTCCAGGACGCGATAATGAGGGACAAGTAGGTAGCCACGACAAGTGTCCTCGAGACTAAAAAAGACATAGACATCTGCGCCCTAGTGAACCAAACATGTAGCTGTAATCGTTCTCAAGGCGGCAGGCCAGATCTGCCAAGACAAGAAGGAGACCGGAATTATAACAGACACTCGGATGCTACCATGGGGTCAACATCTGCGCACAATCTTGGGGAAGACAACATGAAGATCGTAAAAGGTGTAACCATGGTGTATTGTGGGTGCTCCGTATTTGAGGATGCTTAGCAGAGATCACAAGTAGAAGTCCATACCCACAGGTGCACATTGCAACTTCGGGATATGAATTATATGATGAGGACCGCGAGTGACTATCCATAGACCGATCGACCATCCATGGATTGCCCAAGGTAGGTCTATGGTTTGTCAATCCCTACAAGACAGCGATGAGAAAGAGCTCAGAATAGAGCTCTACCGCAGGCGGGGGAACTCACCAAAGCAATCCCTCGCTACCTCTCGATTCGTCGATTTTCATTGCCCTGACTGCCGTCGATCCAGTCAACAAACAAGGGCATCACTCGGATCTAGGCATTCATCTGGTCTGAAGAGCGTCGAAGCAGATGGGTTAGCAACCCAATCAGATGAAGGAAGAAAAAAACTCACACAATATAGGTGAGCCTCTTCATAACAGAATCGACTGGCATCGACTTTGCGCCGCACAGGTACCTGCCACGAAGAACGCCGAATCTTCTACTTGAGGTTGCGCCGAGATAGGTGCGCATTGATTGGACCTGGGGTCCAGGCATTGGAGGCAAACGGAGACTCTTCGTCTTCGGCCTTTGTTGACCCGTATAGGAACGTTTAGCGCAGGGAATCGACGAAATCAACGTATTCATTTTGCGTTGGGTCTAGATGATCAGACGTCTACAAGGGTTCTAGGTGAGAGATTGAGAGAAAGGAAAAATGGTTGTACGTACCCGGCTTTCGACAGCTCAGAAGAAGGAGCGTCTCCCAAGGCAGCGCATCGAAGGATGACTTGGTGGATCCCGAGGTTCCTCACCGGTTGCGAACCCAAAGGGCACCAATCTGCACTAGCAAGGCATAGAGTATGCGATCGATGGCAAAGAAACGACCTGACAGATGAAATGGTCGAGGAAAGCGCCGGTCCAACGATATGAAAGCAATACGTGTATATTGCCGTCACAGATTATCAGAATTGACTATGTCGAACCCAAGGCCAGCGAACGACTGAGAGCATGGACTAGCGCAGGATATTGCGGGTGATCCAGGTATTGCCAGCGCTGGGGATGTCTGAGCCTGTGCCGGATGTTGACGAACATTCAAGTTACGGTTGAGGGTGAAGGACATTCAAGTTGGCAGTCTTCGGCTTTCTTCGGCTTTTCCCACACGTCCTCCTTGACGTCCATCATCCATCCACTCTCAGAGAAACCATGTCTCAGTCACTCTACTGGAGCTCACCGGGATGGATTTCGTTTCCTAACCATTCTCAAGAGTGGTGTTATATCTGAACCCAAGCTTGTGTCGTCCATCCCATGAGGTGACCCGATAATGATATCGAAAGCAATCTGGTTCTCTGGTGACTGGTCGAAGGCCTTCGTCAACCCGAATCTCTTGACCTTCCAACGTTCAGCGTAATCATCTGTATCCTTGAGGCTTTATGGCTCCATCTGCCTAGTCGTCGTGCTGTCGCAATTTCATGTGGTGTCGGCGATTGTCGATCGTGGTTATTCGGTGACTGGTCAGTCTTCATCCTCCAAACCTTCACCTTTCCCCGTTTTTGACTATCCACATGATTCATTTCCTCAGTGTCGACGCTTACGCGTTAGTGCCGTAGGATGATAAATGTCTACGAGCTTGCCAGTGCACGCTGTCAGCATCGATGTTCCGTTGTTTGCTGGGCCTTCTTCCATTCCTTTGCTCAGTCTGCCAACATCTTGTGTAGTTCAAGTGGGCTGCGGCGTTCAGGATCATGGATATCTTGCTCGCGATTATAAAGTACGTATTGTCAGTGATCTACTTTCGTCGTGTTTTTTCTATCTTTTTTCAATCGAAATCGTTCGAACGCTGACTTTCAATGAATCGTCAGATTTCGGTCAACCTTGTGCAGCGCTCAAGACCCAAATCTAGTGGATGGAACTACCGTATCAGACTCTTGAGTTATGAATTTTTACGCCTTCGGAACACTTGCTGAGATGGTTCTCAAGCACCGGGTGTCCTTGTTGCCCCCTTCTCTCATCGCCGCCATGGAGATGGAAACGCGTACTATTTCAACACAGAGCCTCTGTCCGGATAAGCATTTTCAGGTAGGCCAAATGGGTGCCT
This sequence comes from Baeospora myosura, assembly GCA_001179705.1. Classification (NCBI taxonomy): domain Eukaryota; kingdom Fungi; phylum Basidiomycota; class Agaricomycetes; order Agaricales; genus Baeospora; species Baeospora myosura. The sequence continues at coordinate 5,654 of CEMG01176973.1, forward strand.
CCGTTTGTCGCATCGTCGTTGTGCTGACTCCCTCGTCCCATTCTCCCTGCCGTTCTCGTTCTCGTTCTACACTCGCTGGTCCGCCATGTCACTCAGGCTGTGGTCGCATGGATGCACGACCTAGTCGACGTGCCTACTACAACCGTGCCGCGCCTACACCCTTGAAGAGTTCAAAATAGTGTTATCGCTCCACCTTGCTTCCTAGGCTCTCTTTTCCTTAACCAACACTGGCTTCTCATTTGGCCGGCGCTCACGAAGGGGTGCGTCGCGGCTATCTCGAGAGCTTGATCGTCTGCTCGTCGCTCGAGCTCCGAAGCGATAACATATTGGACGAATGCCTGCCCTCCTGTTGAGCGACTCGCTCTTACCATACTGTTTAAATTTCAAGCTGCTGAGATCGCAATGCGGCTCCTTGAGCAATGCACCCTCTCCGCTCTTTCCTCTGCTTGTCATGACTAGTGATTCTGCCTTTTCTGTACGACAGCATCGTTCAACTTGTACATACAAATTTGACACCCTCGGACATCAATCTCAAATAACCTGTATTTCTTCGCGTTCCTTAGCTCTTGTTGCCGCAGTCTTCATTTAGTCTATCGTCGGATATGGATCAAGGAGAATAGTGTCCATGGCGCGCCACCGTACACTGTGTTTTCTTTGCACCGTTAACTGCTCAGGCGTGGTCCAAGTTGATGGCGGACACGATCGAGGATTTGATAATTTGGACGCTGGCGTGCATTCTTCGCAACGCTGATCATATATCATGAGCTGAGCTGATCGGAGCTGAGCATCAAATTCGCTCAGCTGTGCGCAGCTAGGCGCAGCTCAGCTCAGATCGACTTTTGACTGGGGATCAGCAGCAGATCGCTTCTGAATGAAGACTCTGCGCGTACACCACAGAGGACGTGTTCGAGTCGACATCGGATGAATTCCCTGTGCCCTGATTGGCCCGCGGAAATGGTCAAGAACGCGACAACGTGATCTGTCGCGACTCCCATTCTTGAACTCCTACCACCACCTTCCCCCCTCTTTTTCCTAGTACCGCGTCCCGCCCTTTTCTCAATGTTGCGCAACCTCCCTGGCGATATACAAGTGTCTGTCACTCCCATCATTGAACAACGCTGCTCATGCAAGAGGACACCCAGCGAGGATACGATTTTGATAGCGTTGGAGCCCTGTGGTACGCGATTTTCCTTTCACGTTGCTCAGGCTTCAGCACGAGTAGGCTGTAAATGCTCAACGTCATATACCAGGGCACCTCGTGTGTCAAAAATGTCACGGGCTCCTGGTCATTGGCGGCAATAGATGCCTCGAATGCCACGTTGTCTGTATCCCTCCCCTCGAAGGAGAGCCGCAAGCTAGGTGTGTAATCAACAAAGGCGGTTTTATGAAACTCTAACATTCTGCTGTTGCCACTATGTAGCGGCTCTAAACGAGCAGCCTCGGACTTCGAAGAAGCGCCAAAGCCCAAGAGGCCTTGCACAACAGATTTTAACGTGGGTCATTTGCCTGCATTCTTTCATTGCGCCCCCACTCTAACATGAACCACATATCTAGACATCTGACGAGGATCATAGCTCCCCATTCGCCAGAGTTTTGTCGGAAGAATCTCAGGCTCAAAGGTAGTCTTCATATATGCTCATATAGTAGCCGCAGATTACTGATACTTAGTTTCAAATTACTGTGCAGGGACCTCGTCATGGCCAGGGCCCAAATATCTACGCTCGAAGGATCTCTAAGCACTGCAAAACAGTGAGTGTCGTGATACAGACAGCCACAACCTCTGCAGATTGATGATAGCTTAATGTTACTTTGCAGAGAGATTGCTACAGCTAGAGCTCGTATCGACTCGGTGGAGGGCTCACTGCTTTCCGAACCACAGTGAGTATCGTAATTCAGATCTAAGTCGCTGTATGCGCACAAGTTGATTTCTCAAACACCGGTTTTAGGATAAATGTCTACAACCGGAGTGCTATCTTTCGGCTTCAACTAGGCCTTACCAGCCATGCGGAAGAGAGGGTCGAGGCTGACCGCCGCGCGCGGCAGAAGAAGATTGAGTTTGACGAGTGAGTGTTGACACGGAACAGTGCTGTTGTTTTTCCAGATCACTATGGAGTGCTGTTATTAATCATTTACATCGCCGTTGATTACCAGGCTCATCGCAACGGCGAAGGACGATCTTCAACATGAGAAAGACAAAGCGACCGCCCTCAAGGAGCAGGTCGCTGTGTTGGAGAAGAAGGCGGTAAGCATCATGTTTCTTAAACTGGTTGAATGAGGATAAGTTGACGAAGGCCGACATTGTCTTGTGTAGGACCACATCACATTCTTCATCCGCAACCAGGGTCTGTTGCGCGACCGCATACGGGTTCTAGAACTCGAATTGGCACCGAGACGGAAGGGGGTGAGTAATCCTCGTACTTACATGAAGTATCTTTCTGAAATGGTTTTCAGACCTACTTTGCTGCCCTCACTCCATGGGCGAAGAAATGATTCTTTTCATCAACATTTTCTCATCATCATCCTCCAACGTCGTGATTTGTGGATACCGTATGCGTGTTAGGCTGTATTCTTCTTCTTTACTCTGGCTCAGCCTTTTCTGGTCGGAATCTGGACTCATGTTTCTCCTCTATAACCCACATCCTAGATATATGCACTTCGAGCACACACACACACATCTGTATCCACTATTCTCACATTCTCTCGATTCTGTAGCTTTTCTCCCCCAGTTTTCCACATCCTAGTGTACAAGTTATAGCATGGTTCTCGTTTGTTTTGAATTAAGATCCAACCAATGGTGTTTCAAGGTTTCAATGGTCCCTCAACGAAGTTGACGTGGGTAGTTCCGCCAAAAGCCTCGTTGAACGCTCATGAGAACCGTGACGAATTCAAGAGTCTTCTGGGCGCGTTGTTGGTCAATGTTCCAGGTGCGGCGCATGTTGACCCCGCACGGCAAACGTCGCGTCAATCTTTCACCTCGGCGTACTCCTGATATTGAGGAATCCCACTTATTGTCCGCTCGAAGAATCTTGCTCATTGAACTCAAGGAACTCAAGGTTCTGTGCCACTTGAATGATATTGAATGGCCACAACGTAGCATTGTACCTCTCCTCCTCCCTTCATGCACGGAATCTCTTCCATGAAAGGCTCGTATGAGATTGAAGCGTCGACTGGTGGATAGGTGAGGAGTCAGTATTTCAAATTGATAGGTGCCAGAATGAAGGACTCGCCATCCGAGAGTGCGTACTCCTTCCCTTCCCCTAGAGACATGAAACATTGTCTAACAGTTAGATGCTAGGATCGTTAAACTCATCATACGAGAGTATGTACTCCTTCCCGCCGCCCCAAAGTACGAAATCTCTTCTGGCGCCTAGCGGCTTGCATCGACTGAGGAGGCGATTGTGAGACCACCAAGGGAATGGGTGAGCGATGGCTGACTGTGTTGTACAGATCCCATGACAAAAAACTCGCCATAAAAACGTTGCCATCCTCGCCGACGCTAGGCTTAATTCAGCCAATGTGCATTCAGACGTTCAGCCGTTTCGCGGCGGTTGGCGGATCTTTCGGGGCGCGCGCAGGTGTGTCCGGGTCGAAACTATAGACGGGGTCTGGTGGTGCTGGCCGCCCATGCTGCCATTTCACACCGACGCCAAAATCGACGAAGCTACTGTTGACCCAGCCTCGTCCCAACCGTCCGGTTTTGCGCGTATGAGCATTGAATGAACGAATACACCTGGCTGCCAACTTCTGTGACCTGATGCAATGGGTCAATATGAGAAGATCTCTGTTTTCGTTTCTCGCGTCGAGGGAACCTTGACGCCGTGCAAGTGGGGGTACAAGGCAACGATATATTGAATTTTGTATGGTACAGAATGACATCGACTAGGGATTCTGACTGCTGGAGGTAGATTGAGTTGATCGTTATGTGAAAGTAATACATAGAACTCACCGCACACTTTCAAGCTTCCCGGACCCCTCGTAACCTCTACGTATCCCATCTGACTATACCGCGACGTCTCCACGTTCGCCCTCATCTTGGGTTCTACAGACCTCGGCGCCCGTCAAGTCGTATCCTGTCGGGGAGGAGACAACGTTAGCATCACTGGTGGAGATGGGAAAATATAAACGGCGAAGGTAGGGGTATATTTTTGTGAATACGACGAACCTATGGAATTGCCCGTATGGTCTGCAAAGGGTTTCTTGCACAACGTCAGGAAGACGTTAAACGACTGGGAGTTGTCGAAATTCCAGTGCCGGCATACCGAGATGACCACAAAGGGAGAAAGGCCCTTGGGCAAGTGTCAGCAAGCCTTCAGCTTAGCGAACGCCAGACGTGGTGGTGTATATGGCAAGGGTTCTGTGTTGCTCGAACGTCCAGTGTGAGGTCCTCGAACTCGAAAGATTGTTTCAACCTGTGTAAGAAATCGTCGAGTGTGCTCGTCTGAATCTGAAGAAATCGAACGCGCCTGCAACATGCCCGTCAAGCACGAAAGCCGCAGCTTCTCAAGATCATAGCTATCCGTTGTTGATTGGGATTCCGTAAACTGGGGTACGTCGAATTGTCGGGGATGCAGCCGTTAGGTTGATGGGTGGGGAAAGTCTGACAGATGAGATAGCGACGGCGCAAGGCAGTCACTCTCCAAGGACATCCACCATACTTAGTGCCCAGCGATGAGGCTCGTATGCATAGATATCCCAGAGATCTTGTGGCCATCGCACCCGAACATCGGAGCTCGCTGTGTGCCTTCGAGGGCGAACGATGAGCTCGTGTTTACAACGCAACTCGTCGCCCTCTCATCAGACGCGGCGATTGCCGGAAACTGCCAGTGGCGAGAGCGGTCGCAACAACCTTGAGGTCGCACCTACCTTTGCCTTGTTCTTCATCTATTTGGGGAGCCGCAATCTGTGCCAAATGATC
>CEMG01176977.1:0-12138 GCA_001179705.1 Baeospora myosura
GGTTCCCAAAAGGGAGGAATCATATTTTGGCCAAAATAGGTAAGTGGCCTGTTGGTACCGTGGGTGAAGCCGGGTCGGAAAGTCTAGACCTAGCGGAGCTCGAATGTGTGGGGTTAGCGGCCAAGATTTGCCTGCACCAAGCCCGGTGCCGATATGTAACCTAGTCTTCGGCCGGCCACAGGTGGAGCCCTCCTTATCTCTAAATCTAGCCTCCCTTATCGGACATGTAGTCTAGCCCCTCTTTTAAGATCTCCAATCTGAGCCCACTCCACTCGAAATCTAGCCTATTACAGAAACTGAGTCAGCCTTTCCGCTCGCACCAATCTAACCCATGTTTACCACAGCTGAGGACACAAAACCAAGACCGTCTTTCACACAATGCAAAACAGCCGACCGAGCCTGTCTTTCAAACAATGCAAAACAGCCGACCGAACCCGTCTTTCAAACAAAGTAAAACACCCTACCAAGCCCGACTTTCTGTGAACGTAACTATTAATGAAGCCCGTGTTTTTGACCACATCTTGACCCAGCAGTGCCAACACATCCTTCGGTCTATCTCAGGTATATCATAAAATGTTGAGGTCATATTGTTCATCCTAGGTGCTAGTTAACGTGTTACAGCTTTAGCGTATCCATCGAAAGCTAGTACAGGCAAATCTAAATGACCTTTCGCATTCCGACAGCTCAGATATTCTGTGTGTTGTTTGTCTGTATTTTTCTGCCATTGAAATGGGTTTTTTGCCAGTGCGCATTACACCTTAATCCAGATCTATCTAACACACCGTCTTTCGATGTGAGCACATCTACCATTTCAGCACCACATATTCAGTACTTACTCACAATAGACTTTTGCCCACCAATCATATTATGGCACCTTACCACCGCCCACTTGGCCCAGATCTCACAGAGATTGACGCTGAATTCAGCAAATACACTCGGAAACCGGTCGAGCCTCGCTACTATGATAGCCATTTTAGAGAGAGCCACTCTTACCCCTGGGAGGCTGTCCTGCACAATCAGCCATTCCTTGCCACACTCCAGGCGCCAGAGCTGCACCTACACCGGAATCAGGAGAAACAAGACCCCCGGTGGCATGATGATGTGCAAAATTTCCGGGCAACAGAGGCCGCCTCTGCATTCCAGCATATACAGCTCAGCCAAGCTGCACACTCCTTCTTCTCTCTCTTTCACCTCTCTAGCCAGCCCCGCCATTTTTTGGTGACCAACGACGCACCTCCACAGATCGTAGCTGATCAAATCCTAGAACTGCTTCTAGCTGGCAAGGCCTACCTCTCCTCTCTGCAGCAAGAGAGTGATCGACTCGCCCCCATAGATTATGATGATAAGCCCTACCTGCATGCCTATCAGCTGGACCATCATCGATCAGTCATCGAGCGCATGGCTGATACTGCCCGTTCTACGGTATTTTCCCCCATCCGGAGAGTACCTGTCGAGATCATAGGGGAGTTCCTTCTGCATGCCCTGGGTGCACACGATGGATATCTGCAACCTGTCGATCTTTATCACCCCCAAAACACAGTCTGGTTATTCATGAGGATCTGCCAGCTGTGGCGAACGGTTATACTGTCGTTCCCGCAGCTCTGGTCTTCTTGGGAATTTCCCAGAGGGACTAGGAAGATGATATCCTCAGTGCCGAACAAATTTCAGGCATTTATGGATCTTCTGAGCAAGCGCTCCGGCTCCTACCCTCTCACCATCGCTGTAGAGGAAGACTCCTCCATTGAGTCCCCTATTATGACGTTCATCATCAGCCAATCTTTCCGTTGGAAGACCATCAAGCTTGGTCTCTATCATGAAACTCAACTCGATCATCTGAATCGCGTTCAGGGACACATACCCATTCTCGAATCCTTACACTTCTCCCTCAACGACATACATCCTGATCCAGTCATGGCCGGCAAAGTGTGTGCCTTCCAGGTGGCCCCCTCTCTTCGAAGCGTTGAAATGCACTGTGATACCACCGTCTTCAGCTCCTTTCCATGGGCGCAGCTCACCGACTACAATGAGGTTGCCAGGACCACGAGCCTGGACACCTTTCGCCAGCTCAAAAATATTGTCAGGTGCACTCTAGACAAACCGGATGTAACGACTTCTACGGCACACATCCTTCTTCCCCACCTACAGTACCTCAATATGCAGAGCAGCCTGCAGATGCTAGAGTACATGACGCTCCCCTCTCTGATTTGCCTCAAGGTCCTAAAGATCGACGCTCTTGAGAATCACGTTGAGGCATTGTTGGATCGAAGTGGATGCATCCTTGACTCTCTCGTCATATACCGTGCCTTTCGGTCACCTATTCCTATCCTACAGCTCACCCCAGGTCTAACATCCCTCGCCCTCGGTTCTGCACCATACGATCATCACCTCATCGAATTGCTTGTGGCCAGGCCTGGCCCCTCTGTCTTCCTCCCCTACCTGCATACTATACAAATGCATTTCAAATACGAAAAACACCAACACAAGAACGGCGAGCTTAACCAATCAACCATCATCGATCTTATCAACTCCAGACTCTCTCAACGCCCACCCACCGTCGAACGTCTCAAATCCTTCCGTCTGTCCATTGGGCATCGATTCAAAACCGACCAGCGAGTGTTTTCCGATGAAACCTACACCTACCTCAAGTCTCTTGAAGCATTGGAACCTGAGAAAGTATGTATCATGGTATACGAACGTGGAATGTGGGGTGATATTATAGAATAAATGGTGGAAAACTCGGATGCACTACACACATTTTCTAAGCTTTTTTACCTACGATTCTGCTGCTTCTTCTTGACGGTTCTGTCCTTCTTTGCTTTGCCTTCTTCTCCTTCACAATTTTTTTAACTCCTTCTTCTGGCACCGGTGACAAAGGACTGGACGATGGTGCATGGCTGTTCATATAATATAAGTGTATGCCCTATTGCAAGATAGAATTTGAAATACCTAGACGTCGGATCTTCCTTTGTGGCATGTAACAAGCTTACCACCGTCGTTTGGCTCTTCTGATTCTTGTCCTTAGCAGTGCGCAGGTGGCGTTCAGTGACACTGATCCCTCCCTCGTCGGCGATTTGCTTTTCATCAGGTCTTGTATATGCGTAAGTCGTCATGAAGCAACACACATTTCAACAAGCCGACGTACATTTCATTTTCCTCCACATTGACCATTTGACGTGTCCCCTGATCATCAAATATGTGCGCGTATTGACGAAACATATCCAGAATTCTATAGCGAATCAAAGAAATCGTTTGTGGGTTGAGAGTTTCACCGATGTTGTCCAGATCGGTAGTGCTAGGTGTGGCAAGTGCAGCCACGGTAGTCATAGCAAATACACCACAGTCAACGGTGTTGTCTTGGAATGGTTGTCCCTGTCAGGACATTGTTACTGGTAAGAGCATGTTTTAAAGACCTAAAAATCCTTACCTTCGGAGTTGCTATCCACTCCCAATCTTCTGGATTTCCAATCGATAACATTGGATGCTCCTCCAATGTCTCTGCCATGAGCCATTTCCTGAGGAGCTGCAGTGTTTCGTGAGACATTGGTTTTGAATGCATGAAACATAAACTTACAGCCAGTTTCGGTGCATGATGACTGTTCTGCCAAGCTCCTCCGGCAGACATATGATTTTTCCAGCTGTCATGAATTGTTACACGTTTTTTGGCAAAGTCTATGCATGCGACTACCCAATGGTGCTCTTTAGGCACATGGATAGGGACAATTACTCTACGCAAAAAACGCATGGGTGGCCACTAAATAAAAACATGTTACGTCCAAGTGGATAGATAGAACGGTTTACGACTCACCTTCTTAGTGCCTCTGAGAATTCCAGCCCACCTATCTTTCTTCTCGGCCAGTGGTATTTCTGCACTTGTGGTGATCCAAAGTTGCAACCAGAATCCACTGTAAAGGATGCGGATTCCCTCTTCGATGAAAATACATGTGGTAAACAAGTTCAGAATTGAACCGGATACCTGCTTCTCCGGCAGTAATCTTTCTCGGATATCCGATGAAGTCACAGTATCTCCAGCGCCTACGAGCACCCACTTATTGTGCTCTAGATGCTCGATGAACTTGGTTCCCTGTAAAATCCTTGGTCAATGGACTATACAGCCTACGGTCATAATGTGGCACTCACCTTCTCTACCAAGCTCTCAAGAACTCCAGATTCAGAGGTAGTGGTGGTTAGAGCCTGCAGCCCACATCAGTGAACGGACAGCACTAAACATTATGTCTTGACTCACACCAGCTGCTATTCGGTTTTCACTCTGCCCAATCTCCGATGGCGGATTCCAAAAGTACTCTTCTTCTTCAGTGTTATTCTGGTCAAGTGTCGGTGAATTCCAGAGATTCTCCTCTTCCTCGGTTGCTGCAAGCCTGCTGACATAAGCAGGTCGGAAAGCCCACTGTTTCCGCGTTTCAGCCTCGTCTTCGCAGTCAGATACACATGGGACCTTACCGTCTGAGCACACTGCCAGTCCTGTGGATCAAGTCCTTCCTCTAGTGGGTCTATGTCGAAGAAGCCACCTAGCAAATGGGTCATAGCGTCTCTTTCTACACCCCATTCTCCTACCCTCCAAGATGTCCATATCTCTCGTAGGTTTGCCTTGTATTGAGCTATACCTGTGGCCTCAAGCATGTCTCCATAGTTGTGAACCATTGGTGATTGGATACCATACACTGCCATGAAACCGAATAGGAAAGCCCAAAAGCCGCAACTCGATCCGTCCGTCTGTACATCGAGTATATCAGGCCAGTACTTGTTATCCTGGGGCAGAATGACTGGACACTAAATGAGATCATTGTGAGGATTTTGCTCCAAGCGGATACAACTAAGAACTTACTTTGGCATGCTTTGTGTTACGGTCGAAGTATCTTCCAATCAGCAGCATGTCTGCGACATCAATCTGCACATCCGGGTGTTGCCCGAGTGGCTCTATACACAGCATAGTTCCTCCTTTTACTTCATATCGAAAGAGGAGCCAGTGTTGCCTTGCGGCTTCGTAGTGGAAAAAATAGATAAAGTCCAATGCCTGCTGAAGGCCAGCATACATCTCGAGATGAGCAAACAGGCTGTTTCCATCTAACGCAATCTATTGAGGACAAATCAGGATCCTAGAACTCCTATATGCAATTAATATCATTACTCACATTATGCCCTGCCGAAGAGACGACTTCATCCTTTGCCATCGTCCAATCTACTGCAGGCGTCCTGAGCATCTCCGCCAGTCCGTGATAGTGATCTGGAATGAATATCATTCCTGCCTTGCAATGAGCGCTGGCAGCATTTAAAATGTCACAAGCCCCCTCAATCTCATCTTGCCGAAGCAGGTAGTCCGGTGAGTCCCACCGTGTTAGATCATCAAGACCGTTAAACATTTCTACTTCATCCAGCTCATCTCGGACTGTTTGCGCGTTCTGCAGGTTTTGTTTCATGTCAGTGGAGCCTTTCCTCATTGCGCAAAAATTACCTTTCGGGGACTTATGCTCTTCTGAGACTTGGATTTGGCCTTGCTAGCTGCAAGCCGAGCTCGTAAATCCCTGTATTCCAGTAGACCGCCTTTGTAAGGGCTGCCTTTGACTGGACTGGAGAAACCTTGACTGCGTCTGGGTTTCCGAGGGCTTCTTCCCTTGATAGGGCTTCTGGTGAGCTTTCCCAGAAGACTGTTCTTGGACAGGCGATCACGCTTCTGGCCAGGTTTACCTCCAAACACCATAACTTTCCTTTTGGCTGCAGTCGCCTTTTTCTTGTCACCAGATAGACTTTTGGTGCGCGAAGGATGGAGAGGAGCCGTCGCTGCTGGACGTCCACTTGACACTACGGCAGCAGAAGATTCAGTCCACCTTCATTCAGCCTCAGAGACTTTCTCACCTTTGGTTTGTGAGGTGAGCACCGGTGTGACCGGTTTCGCTTTTTCAGGCTTTCCTGTACCTCAAGCTCCGATCAGCTTAACGTACTTCATAGGACATTAAATGAAACACATACCGGCATTTTGAAGTGGCTGAGGTTCTGACGTTTTGTCCTTGTCCTTGACTTCACTGCTCTGACCCCTGTCTGCTCCTTCCTTCGTCGCTCTATCATCCCATACTATTCCTGCCTCAAAAGGATCAAAGTCTCCTTTCTCAACCAGGGCTAGAAACTCGTCGTATTCCTTGTCAACCTTGCGGTCCTTCCTTCCTTGTGGCCGACGGCCGACTCCGTCCTTTGCTTTTGTAGGATTGTGCTTTTGGCCCTTGGACGCTTTGCCTCGAACTAGGCGGATTGTTTCAATTTCTAGAAATATCATCAAACTTATAGGCATGCCCTGCACAATGAATTGCCCTACCGAGAAAGCTCTCTACAGGGCCGTGTTCCAAAGTAAGTAATACGCCCAAGATATGGTCGCAACTTTTTCCGGTTTGTTTGTATGCATCGCAATCACACGTAAGAGCCTGGTCCTCTTGTTCGGTGACTGTGGCATATTGAGCCATACAGGCAGAGTACAATATGCAGGTGGACCAATGAGAGCTTGTGGCCAAGCTTGGAAGTTGACCCCTGTTGCGTTGTGTAACGTAAACCGGTGGAAGTTTGATCTGTGAATCTGAGTGAGGGAGAGGCGTGCAACAGTCACGTGGGTGTGTGCAATACGTCCAATGCGTGCAACAAGTGCGTGCATCAAGCGTGCAACCATACGTGCAACTGAATGCGTGCAACAATATGTGCAACTCAATACTCGTGCATAGAAAGGAGCTACAAACAAAAACCTGCTATCATCACAAATCTGTACTCAGGAATAGCTAATTCCTGTGATCGTCCTCCTCCTCATCCTCCTCTGAATCATCCCCATTGCGAATGAGGAAATACTTGTTCTTCCACCAGTCTGTCATGTCCACACGATCTCCGGGTTCATTGTGCCCTCCTGATCCATACAACACGTCTTCCAATGATTCCAACGTGAGTCCCAGCTTGAGTAAAATATGCTCAGCTATCTTCTTCGCGAGTTGCACGTCAACAGAGTCTTCTTCAAGGGGTAGTTCTTGAGCCTTCTTGGTGCCACCTCGTCCTCTTGTGCCTCTTCCTCTTCCTCTTCCTCTTGTGCCTCTTCCCCTCGTGCCTTGTCCTCGTGCACCCCGTCCTCTCGTACCTCGCCCTCTTGTATCAGATGCCGCAGGCCGGACTTTCTTCCGTCTATCGTTGTAGTCTTCCGGAAGCAGAATCATTCTACAATGGGCCACAAGGGGCTTCATGAAGACATCTAAAGTGATGTGAGTTATAGTATAAAAAACCGTCTGAAAAGAAGGTACAGACCTCGCTCCTTCAGGTGAGGCACTGCTAACATCATGCGCACCAGATTAGTATAGGCGCTAGAATGATTTTGATTGGTTGTTCCGCGATGCAGGTGATCAAATGCAAGTGCCTTGGCTGTATGGTGTAAGGTGTCATACATATGGAAGTGGCCGCCTGTAGTGATAGCGCGCTTGCACGTATACACACAATGCCACTGACCAGGCGGTTGTATTCTGACAAAACTGCAGTATCAACAACAATATAGATCAGACGGCAATCTGCGGCTCACATAATGTCCCCGGGGTGCGCAAAGATAATCCACATATCTGCCCTGGATCGGTACCTGTCCTTCTCTGCGCCTTCTGGATTTCTGTCCTCCTCTGCTTCACTGCCTTCCCCTTCAACCGGAGTACTCTGAATGTCCTCGTCCTCCTCATCGTCCTCGTCCTCTTCCTCCTCATCATCTTCATCCTCCTCATCCTCCTCTTGCCCGTGCAGCTCATCTCCTGCCGTACCCTTCCTCTCCTTATCCTTCTCGTCCTTCTTATCTTGACTCATTGCAAGACTTTGGTGCATCAATTTCATATAGGCTTCCTTCGTCTCAAGGCCTGTTAAACCCTTGGGTCTCAGGATACCCCAGAATTTGAATCCGACCTCTGGCATGATCCAAGTGGCCAGACCATTGGCGTCGTGATGTGGAAACGTGAAAAAACCTCCATGGTGCAAAAGAGTCCAGTCACGAAGTCGCCAAACATCTGGTTGAACAAGATAATTTGGCGGATGTACAATATTGAGGGCGTTCCACCCCCAGATGAGGGCGTCATCGAGAGCTCTGTGACATTGAGTACATCAATTTTACTACAACAGAAAATAGTGATGCATTCACCTGAGGTCTCGGGGCATGGCCGCCTGTGAGGATGCAACATCCAGTGCCGCTTGAATGACTTCTGGGTTGTGCGTGTTTTTCATGAAGTCTTTGATCTTGAGGTTGGGCACCCAGGGCACCTTGTGATTCAATTGACGCTGTAAAGCATCTTGGTCATGTCAGCGCCATCAGAAACACACAACGTCAGTAGAGGTCACCTTGGACGTCCACACGCATATGAGGATCCAGGCAAAATGCCTCTTGAAGGCTCTCCATATCAAATGTCACGCCAGCGACCTCACGCCCCCGGAGGACACAGACCAAGCCGCGAGACAGAAAATGACGGATAATGTTACGAAGTTCTTCGTTGGTCTTGTAGTCAGACCGGTTGATGATTTTCACAAAAGAACAGGCGTCTTCGGTGGCCTCGGGACTCTTTGCCATATGGCGAACCGCTCGGGCATCCTGTAGGTAGTTCATGGTGTTAACATAACGAATAGAGGAAAAAATGTCCAGACGCACCTTTCGCAGCACATTAAACTCTCCATCCAGGCGAATGTCTGGCTGCGCTGTCACAAAACCATTCTGCCAACGAACCCTCCGGGTTTTTGGATTCAATTCATAACCAATGACGTCGCCAATAAAATCCTCCGCTTCCTCCTGGAATGAAGGCGCAGCGCCAGTGGAAGGCTCGCGGGAGGTGCTGGGTGGTGGGGAGAACCGTGAATGACCGGCGTCTGGCGTGAGGGGTGCTGCTGAAGGCCGACGGGAGGATTCTCTTCTTTTTTTAAGTGGAGGTACGCCAATACCGGCGTCTCCTGTGTGGGTGGTGGGATCATTGGGGCCCGCGGTGTCTTCTTTGGGTGCACCAGTAGACCGGCTTCGCTTCCTGGAAGCTTGTCCAGTTTCATTCTTCAAAGCCCTTCTCAACCTGCCCATTACATCGCAACATTATATCAGTGGAAATGAAGGACATTCTTGTCACTTACCTATCTTTCTCATTCCTCTTCTTCCTAGCTTCCTCCTGCTTGGCATGACTAAGACTATAACCCCATGAAAATTAGAGCCTTCCAGCTGGCACGGTTCGCTCACTTTGCTCGATATTCTCTGCTCCTCAATGTATTTGGGTTGATGGGTTCAGACATATTAGCAGTCAGGGAAGCCTGGTCAAAGTGTCGCTTGAGATAGAGAGATGGAATGACAGTCGCGTTGGAGTGAGGAGGAAACACAGGATTCGGCAACAATGTGTCGAGACAGGGTGAAGAAGGGTGAAGACAGGTGAGTGCAACAAATACGTGCATCAAGCGTGCATCAAATGCGTGCAACAGATGCGTGCAACAGGCGTCCAGCAAATACGTGCAACATGCGTGCAACAGAAACATGCGTGCATCATGCGTGCAACATGCGTGCAACAGATGCGAATTCACCTCAAAAGCCCGACTCTCATTCCGGTATGAGTCGCGTGAAAACCCGGGCTCACATTGAAGAACACACGGCTTCAAAAGCCTAGCTCGCGGCTCACGTTGCGGATCCAACTCGCCTCAAAATCCAGGCTCACATTGAAGAGCCCGTCGCCTCAAAAAAGCCGGGCTCACATTGAAGAAAGTAATCGCCTCACAAGCTAGGCTCACATTGAACAATGATTTTCCTTGAAAGCCAGGCTCTGACCAGAGAAGAAGTCCAGCTCCGCGAGCAGTCGAAATTAAGTTTGCCACCAGTCAAACACGGAAAATTTTATTCAATGATCTTTCTACACTACGACAATGGGGGCCTCCAAGTCCCCGGGGCTCACATCTTCAACAATGATGGGTGTTCGGTGATCCCCAACGATATGGAATGTCACCAACAAAGGTTTACTAATACCTGCCTTCTTTGCCTTCGTCCACTGCTTTTTCCTCCTCACGGACCCGGCGTGACGATTTGCTGAACGTTCTTCGAGGTCCGGTAACACCCATCCCTTGTGGATCTTGGCACCGTGCTGTCGACAGGAGGGACCTGACGTGGGTCATTAATAAACCACGTCGAGAGCTGAAGGTCAAGAGATGGAACTTACATCTTCGTAAAGGGTCTGACCTCTCCATCTCGGCAACACATGGCTGAAAGACATTAAAAATCAGCTTCTGTAAGATAGAGGATAATTGAATACTTACCACACAAAATAAGTTTCTTCTGCACGGACAGGCAAGCACAAGCTCAGCCTCGCGGGAATCATCCATGCATATCTGATGCTGAGCTTCAGCAGAGTCAGCGCGGAGGCATGGGCGTTGATGACTTACCAGACAAAGACCGGTGCGCCAGGCGGGATCCTGTCGAGAAAGGCAGACATCAGTTTCAGCGAGTGGACAAGAAGTCAGCACATACCTCCCGGTCATCCTTCTTGATGCGTTTGAACAATGATATGGTTTTGCTTTCTCCAAGGGCCTGACGCACAACCTTTATACAGAAGTCAGAACTGACAACATGCAATAAATAAAAGAACACGCACATGAAATCGATTGGTGTGCGTAGGAAAGGTCTTCAGACTGGGTGCGACGCATAGTTTTGTTCCATGTGTTGAAGAAGACATTTCTGTAAGGTCTGTTAGGATATGGGTTGCAGTGAGAGAAAACAGACACTGAACTCACGGTAAGGCATTGTCAAGTAATTTATCCTTGCGAAAATTCCGTATTCACCAACCCAAACCAGGCGTGATAGTCTGGCACGACTAGTGCTCGACTACCTCTGCCGGGACTACCGGTCGAGGGCTCACACGAACAGGACTACTGCTCTGCCAGGGAGGAATGGAGAACGTGGATTGACGAGGGATAGCACGCCGGCAAATTGCAGTTTAACAGTCGAAGGTTGACGTGGCAAGGCATTTTGGGCGGAGCCTGAAATCACGGAACGCTCCGAGGCAGTGCGCACGGACCAGAACACGTTGAGGGAGTCGAGGGCTTGAAGAAGGGCGGCGTGTGCTGCTAGAATGAAAAGATATGCAAGAAGAATGAGCGGTAACCCGAGTGCATGATGAAGGGATGGCAGGAGGAGGGAGGTCAGTAAAAGGATCCCCTCTCGGGAGCTTGCTCAGGCCAAGCCGCACACTGGGACCTTCAGGACGCAGGGGGGGATAAGGAAAGAGCAGTCAGCGAGGAGGGGAGGGTTATATACGCATAGGTCCAAACAGCGCGTCCACAAGTACCACTGAGATCTAACAATTCAACGAACTCCCGGCGCGACGCGACGCGACAGGTCACGTGGCTTACAAATCGCTCGGGCCCAAAACGGTCAGAGCCTCATTCCGAACGATTTCTGCCTCTTTCTGCCTCTAAGTACCTACAGCCTCCTGCGAGATGTCCTCGACGGCCTCAAAGAGTTCGACAGCACCGACCACCTGGGCCTCAACGAGGGTCTCAAAGCACGGCATGGGCTCTGGTGAGTCTCTCTCTCCTCCCTCCTTATAGGAATCCACGAGCTGACGTACCTTTTAGCTGTAGTACATACCATGTCTTTATTCTTTCATTTCAATACATATCCTTTTGCCCACGACTTCTATTGCCGAGAACTATCAAGACACGACTGGTATCAAAAACTGCAAGCCCTCAATCCATTCTGATTCAACCACGGACACAACGACTTCGGGATCCGTGCCATAGAGTATGGAATACTTTCGTTCGAGTTTCGCTCTCGACCGCTTCGTGCTAGACGACGGCAACCGCTTCCATTTCGAGTGAGTTCTCCCCATGGTACTCCGGGATCATTACTAACGAGTTGATCATCCATTTCAGTTCAATTTAAACTCAATCCTCCCCCGCCACTTCGTTTCCCTGCGTAAGCCCTCCCCACCCTAGAACACGTCGTCGTTATGCTGGCTTTGAGCAATGGGCCATGGACGTCCTCCCTGCTGAACATCGGTCTGACAGCAACGGACTACGCGGTCCTCTCATCCACCATCCCCCACATCGGAAACGGTCTCGCTCTCCCCCGCTCCGTTCACCTCATCCGACACGCTGCACCGATGACCGCCAATC
>CEMG01176983.1:8478-25372 GCA_001179705.1 Baeospora myosura
GATCAACTATTCGTGTCATTATTGTCGAAACTAATCTGACCCCACTCCTCCGCAGGATAAACTCCAGCGGGAGCGTATAGATGCGCTCAACTCACTGTCGTCTTTCGTATATTCTTTGAAGGGGCAATTGAGTGACGCAGAGGGCCTTGGAGGAAAGCTCGACGGGTCGAAGAAAAGAACTTTGCAGGATGCCGTAAAGGAAGCATCAGAGTGGATCGACCAAAATGAATCCAGTGCATCCACCGAAGACATCGAAGAAAAATTGGCCGGTGAGTATCTGGTATCGAACCTACGCTCCGCTTTCTGAACTTAAAAAATGGCATACAGATGTCCAAGGAATCGTCAATCCCATCACATCCACGTTATACCAGGCAGACTCTTCTCATGGCTCTCATTCTGACGATGACGATGACGATGACCATTCTCATTGGGATTCAGATCACACTGAACTTTAGACTGAACTTAGAAAATCTACCATTCACGACATCACTGTAACAATATCACGAGCAATGAGCAGCATGTATATGTAGAGCGTTCTGACGAATGCATTGTTCAAATCTCACGTACCGAGAATTGAGTACTGAATGTTTGAACCATTGGAAAATGTTTTCCCCATGAGCATCGATGGTCCCTTGGGTCATTAGACGAGCTCGAGGGCTGTTCAAGATCTGTTGCTTCTATGATAAATGGTAACGGTATGAGTAGCTACATATACAAGAGTGGTGTACATTGAACAAAATGATGGTAATATGCGCTTGCTGTGGTTGTACAAATGTGCAGAATGTAAAAAGTAAGATACCCAGAAATACCATAACGATGCATCATCGTTTTTTCGCTTTACTCTTCGCCGGAGCCTTGGTCGTTTTCTGCTTCTTGGTCTTGTTAACCGGCACAGGACCTTCAACAATAATTACTTCATCGTCGCTCGTAGGAGGCTTGCGTTTCGCCCTCGATTTTGAAGTAGAAGTCTGTCTGGAAGACGAGGCTGAGGCGATGCTATCGATATCGATAATTTCACTAGTCGTCGAATTCGAATGCCTATGATGAGCAGAAGATAGCCCAGGGCTCTGGCGAGATTTCACAGATCCGTGGTTGGAGGAGCGCGACGTGATAGTGGGGGCCGGGGATCCTCTAGGTGTCGTGCGCCGATCCGCTCTACTTTGATTGGACTGCGGATTGTTGACCACTCCAGTCTCATGCTGATCACCTTCACTCCTCGACTTCCCGGAGTTGGCATCCATGTCCACGTCTATTCTCGTCTCCCTCCAATCCCGTGTGAACACACCCTCAGCAGAGAGTCCGTCTTCAAACAATCGCATGTTCCCCTTCGTCGCAGTATCTGCGCCATTTTGGGCATGGATAATCCCATCATCAGTCATTTTGGCTCCGAACATATCCAGTGACAGAGAACCGCTATTCTTCACCAGATACTTCACTTTGAGACGTTCCTTTTCCTCACGCTCCCGTTCATCATCTTTGAGATCCAAGAGCGAAGGTTCTCCTAGGTTCTCAATCCATTCCCACGGTCGATTGATCACTGCATTGTCGTAGATCAAATTTCCGGATGGACCTCTGTGCGCAGAGGCCAGGCCAGCCACCGAGGAAGGTGAGGGAAGGTGGTGAAGGAGAGCACGAAGTTGATTCTTATATTCTATGGGGAGATCAGACGGGAGACCGGAAGTCGGAATATCGGGGTAGTGGCGGAAAGGATCGAATGGGCCAACCTGCGGGTCAACGGGGATCTCTGAAAGGATGCTGAGAATCTCGTTGCAACAGTAAGATGAGAAATGGGTCTTACCGTCGACAAGGAAGTAAAGTGTGTCGAGTAATAACGGGTAAGCAATCAAATCATGGTTGTTTCCAGTAGTATGCAGCTGTCGAAAGTCAGAACACTCTCACAAGTATCATTGAAGAATCGGCACCCACCAACGTCAGTCTGAATATCGTGGCAAAGAGATCACTGCTCGCTTCCTTGGTCTTCCCCGTCCAGACACCGCCGAACCCAAGATCGAATTGGAGAAATCGGGCGAGCAGAATGATCCCGGCAGTCGCCTGTGACACATGGTCGCTAGACATTGTATGGGACTCGAGCAGAGACTCGGCATCACGGAATTGCTTGTGGAGGGCGCCGAAGAACTTGTCCTGTATTCCTGCGTCAAGTGATGGGAGCTGTGTTGATTCGTCTCGCAAAGGTTCGGCCACGTAAATCAGGACACGGAGAAGGTCTCCCGCCCTTTTCAGGCAATCCGCAAAAGTATCCAGAGCAGGATCAAAAGGCGCCTCCGCAATGATTTCCGTTACACATTGCAATCCGTTGTTGATGAACTAAATGTGTAGTGAGAAGAAGACCTTTGCAAGGATAGAGGAAGACACACCTTCCCAGCCACTGCACTACCAACTCCCTTTGTCATCTGAGCAATGAAATACGCTTCTTCAGATGAGAGAGTATGGTGAAAGATCATTGATGCAAGCTTGTCCAGACCCGCATTGGTGACGCCTTGAGATTCGCGTTTCGTCTGTCCCATTTGACGCAGAACAAACTGCAACTGAATTGCTGTGGCGGATATCTTCCAAGGACTGAGTAACGATGTCGTATCCGGCCAGCTCGACAGCTCAATATCTGTATTTTGCATCTATCAGCTACACATATAAATAGGATCAGAGAGGAACTGACCGTCGGTAGCTTCACAGAGAACCATTCTGAGTGCAGCGATAATGTGTTTGTTGAGGTCTTCGCCTCCCTCTCCCACAGACAGTATAGGACGTTCGAAAGCATCCCGCACAGCATCCAAACTGCGAAATACGCCTTGTCGGAAGTCCTGGTCTTCACACAATGCACGACGAATAGATGCAGCTTCAACCCGAAGGTGCTCAGGCACATGGGCGTTATTTTCTAGGACAACAAGAAGTGGTATACTGGCCACTATCAAAGGGAAATGCGATTTGCGGTACACATCTTGACGCCGAGTCCGAATGCACTGGACGTCCAGAAGATCAGTGGGCGGCATGATATCGCCGCTGCCGTCGTCACGAAGTAGTAGCCGGCGACACAGATTGTTGGCAGCATGTAGGAATGTTTCAAGCGACGGCGATTGCTGTTCTGCTGAAGCAGACGCGCCTAGCTGCCATGCCGAGGAGATAAGACCTTGAAGTATCGTCGTGGTTTTCAAGGCACCATGGACCGAAAGGTACAACAGGACTACTGTCACAATATCCCAGGCATCACCACTGAGTGCAGCGATCTCGTTTTTGCCTGGCCCGAGGAACCACCGTAGAACCTGATTGTCAAGCCCAGCAGGTAGATGCTGATCCACATGCCACAGAAAGGTGCCGTAGCGCAATGCACACCCCCTACGGGCAGCTGTGTCCACGACCATTGCAGGTATTTGCCGCAGGCTTGCAACGGTATTATCCCAGACCTTCCAAGCCCAGTCCTGCGATCTTCGGTACTTGATCCAAAGGCCATTGGCAAGGATAGATGGTGCGTCTCCGTCAAAATCATTAGCGAGCAACAGAATCTCGGGGAGTACGTCAGGTACGTTGTCTGGATGCTCAGTGTGCGGCTGGAGTGCCTGTAGATACGATGAGAGCCGAAACCACGCCGATAGACTCATGACCTACAAGGGTGAAAGAAGAGATGTCTGCCAAAATTTGTTCGCGTGACGTTTCTGTTAAGTATCGACCATGGTCAAATTCCATCAAAAGCGCCAGAAGAGCACGCGACTGTATCCCTCGAATTTTCCAGAGATGGTGAGCAGAATACAACCCATTGATGATGGACCCCATCAGGTCCATGGAGGCCCAGAGAGTCGCAAAACGATGCAATGTGTCGATCACGGCCGTCAAGAGGTCAACAGTCGTGGAATGCTCCAACATACAAAGAGTCAGCTGTACTGACTTGAGCCAACAGTGCACCGTAAAAGGACTAAAGCAGACGCACATCCAATATACAATGAAAACATTTTGTCTGCGTCATAAGCTCCACTGCGGTGCAGTAAGACTTCAGAATGGTAGGCTGCCTCGTCGCTTCAGGATATTGGCTGCCAACAAAATCAATATTCACTTTTGAAGACATGTGCGATAAGACAAACCTAGCAATGTGCTTGCGTAAAATTGGTAACAGCCAGAGTCTGTATGTTCGGACCTGCTCAAAGCGGGAAGCAATGGCGAGATTACCGCACTTGGCAACAAGTTCAGTACTGGAATTTGGAGGAGGCAGAGGCTCGCCTAAAGAGGAACATAGGGTGTTGTGAATCATGTTTTGCGGGAAGCCAAGCTATATAACATACCTCCAAACAATTCGGGGAGCACTGCGCGGATCTCTTTCCTGATTTCGCGTTCGTTCTGGTCTTCCGGCGTGTCTCTTGCTCGTGGACCATAGAGCGTGACACGGCGCTGGATAACCAGAGACGAAGACGAATTCAGAAGCGGAATCCATCTGAGAAAGTTTCTGTGCCGCGATTGAACGTCCTGGTAGGCTACGTCACCATCTTCACCTGTATCACCTGTTGATTTTCTTACCTCTGCAGGCGTCAATCCGGTTTCTCCACGGGCGATCAGGCGTTGAATGTAAACTGAGTACGAAAACAGGTCGTGTTTGACCAGTTTCCCGAACAACAGAGCAACAGCCCGAATATTACCAGCCTCGCCAGCAATGTCAGAAGTGTCTAGCCAATCGAACAGGCGATCCTGTAGGACTTCGTCAGGGGGTGTGGACCCCCTGCGGGTAGCCCGATCACTGGCTCTATCACGCCAATGCCGAATGAGAGTCACGGCTGCGAAAGGTCGATGGTCACCAAATTGCAGAGGTGTGACACTCCAAGTCAGCAGTGTGTCCAGCTTTTCTGTCAAGCCCGAGCTGTAATCTGAGCTATGGTGGAAGAATGGTAGGGAGCTCATGTCGGTGTCGTCAGAGATAGAGTTGAGGAGCTACAGTTAGGGTTTGTAAGAAGAAACACGGTTGTTTGAGGGATGATTTACCTCAACATCTGATACAGCAGAACCTAACCTAGCTGACACAAGGGAGGGAAGGTTTCGGAAAAGCATTGCTTCATTCCTCCTCTTGATGTCGTAGAAGTTTTCAAGAATGATTTGATGGACCTCACGCGTGTTCTGTTGAACATGTTGATCTGCGGGATGATCCAAAATGTTCTCAGTCAAAACACTGGTCAGAAGTGCAGAATGATCCATCCACATTCGTGGACTAACGAAAGCATCTGGTATGGCGAGACACAAGCGCTAATAACGCATCAGCTCGAAAGGAAGACTTCGGCGCAGAACATACCTGGAGTAGAACCTTGAACAACCCCTCAGTGTCAACGAGGAACTCTTGAGCTGGACTAGTACGGATCTACAGACAAAAGATCAGATGGAGAAACTCCCGAAACACCGGGACGTTCCCTACCTCCGCTAGCTTGCAGAGGCACGCATCGACGAGAGGTCGAGTAAGTGGCCGACTCCCAATCATGGCATCGAGGTATTCGTCAGCTAGTCGACAGACGAAGCCCGCTTGCGCTAGATTGCAGGTTCCTAATTGCTGTAGAACCCAAACGAGAAAGGTTCGCTTGTCCACTAGTCCTTCAGAGTAAAATGTCCGTAGTAGCTTTAGACTGTCAACCGAAGGTAAGGTAAGGCACAGGGGAGAGGACTGTAAACACACCAATAAGTAAACCGCGATATCCATCGCTCCCGAGATTCAGGGTCGGCCAACACGCCCTTGAATGTCTGTTTGATGTTCAAACCAGGGCGAGGTGCGCTCGGAAGACTGATTTCGGCAAGTTGTTTCTTCATATAGCTCGTTACCACAGTCGCCCACTCGATGCTGTATTGTGTGGGATTATAGGTCGGTTTATTGCGCAGCCCAGCCTGGGTAACATGTGTATAAACCGAAGGTGGGAAGATAGAAGAACATACCGTCTCGTTGGCGCCGAATACACGAAGAAACCATACGGCTCTTGGTATAGCCACGTTATTGGAATGTAGAAGATCCAGGAGATCATGGTTTTTCGCTCCATGGGGCACATTCTTGCCTAGTTTGTGTAGAGGTACATTGGGATTTGCGAGGTCCGCAAACCATGCCTGGCGTTTGGAGTCGTTCAATGTCGCTCTGGAGGGTATACGAAAGGTAGATTGTCTGGATAGAGAATAAGAAAGCCAATATTTGAGACTTGAGAAAAGTATTCACGGTATTGGAGGAATTCGTTGAGCTCGTCGGAGGAATACCTCGTTCATCAGTTCCTCCAATTGGGATATTGTACTGTTCGAGCGGAGGCCATCGTTCATAGTTGCCTGGGCGCTGAAAGTCTCTGCCTGTATGTTCCATAAGATCTCAGAATTACGCGACAATTCGAGGCGGACATACCGATACGGCATGACCAAGTATGAATCCATTCTTCACGCTAACATCGGATAGCACATCCTCGTCCTGGCCAGGTCGAGGTGGATGAAATCCGGGATATCCTGGAGGAACGTTCAGATGCAATCTGTAACCCGTATATTGACATACCAAGGTCCCCCGAGATGTGAGCCTTGGGCAGCCAGGTTGGAGGATGAGATTCGTAGACAGGCATTTCATTTTTGTCGTCCTTTCTTTCTCGCATCGTAGCCCTAGTTCAGGCCACCTCGATGGAAGCAGAACCCCTTCGACTCGCAGTGCAGACCAGTTCGGTGGAATTACAACATTAGTACGTCCAGGGATGGTCGCCGTAAAAGGAAGAGGACAACAGCGCCAAACGCGTAACTTAAACTTCGAACCGTCCCCCATGCGCCAATCGGTCGCGACCACTAGGTCATCTCACGGGGCAGCATTGAACTCTGCTGCTGCTTCTGCGAAATTACTCGAGAAGAAGAAGGAATATGAAGCGGTGGCTGCCTTAGACAGAGTTGCGGCATTGTATCTTGCGCGCATGGAGGGCTTAGCCGAGGACTGCGATATCATGGCTATTGCTGGAGAAGGTACGCTGGACCATTGTCATTCTGTACCCTTCAATCCCATTGATGGTGTCGGCAGTTCATGGACAAGTCCTTGAGCAGTGGCCCAAGATGTTCCAGATTTTGGACTTATTCCGTGAGTGTATCGCGATTTTCTGTATTCACGAGCCTGACGATCTGCCCCAATATAGTCGCCAACCGAGAGCAATCTGCTGTTAAAGACGATGCCCAGTCAACAGCAGCCGGTGGACAGCTCCTTGTGCGCGTCCCTATCGATGACTTGAAGCAGGAGGTGGAGAGAGAAAGCTAATCCGACTATAATGTAAGTACATGTACAACATATCATCCTGTAGAACCAAAATCCGATACGTAGTGGCGCGTCTCGATGTCATAAAGGGAGTGGTATCATTAATGTCATGGTTTTGCAGCACTTTTCTTCTGCTCCTTCAACATCGCAATGCGCTGGGGTGGACGCGTTAGGATCTCTGTGGAAGCCTCGAAGTCGTATGAAAACTGACCTGCTTCCGCTCTTCTTTCCGACGCGCCATTTCCGCAGCCTTTTCTTCTTTCGTTAATGTAGAGATCGCAGGAGATGGCGCTGGGGAAGGAGCCTTCTTGCTCGTGTCCTCCCAAGCTTCAGAGTCCCAATCACTTGTTTTCGCAGGCGGCGAGGTGGGCTTCTTCGTCTGATTTGATGTCGAAGACGCCACTGGCTTGCGGACCTGCGTTGATAACGATGGAAGTGATAGATGACTGCTGCTTTGCTCGGCTGGATCCAGGTCTGCTCCCCATGAATCCTCCTCGACGTCTAAGGGCGAATATCATTAGCAGAAAGGACGGTCATGGACCAACAAACTTACGAGAGGAAGCATGTCCGTTCCCGTTAGATATGCCATTGAATCCCATGCCACTGGATACCACAGGCTTCGGCTGTGCAATCACTGGAGGTGGCGCAGTCTCGAATGCACCTAGCAAATGTCGCTCAGCAAAGCATTGTGAAACTCTGTGCAAAAATCTCACTCCAATCATCTTGATCGGCATTAACATCGATGAGATCATCGGTGCCCCATGGATTGCTGTCGTTGTTCTCGGCCGTCTCATCTATCCACTCGTCTGCCAGTGCTGCAGCAATCACACTAGCTGGAACCTTGTTGGCACCCAACTGCAAGCCTTTTGACTTGGACGTTGGCCCGATTTGAGTTCGGATGGCTGGAGACGATACCGCCGAGTTTGCTGCTGATATCGAGGTTACTAATGGGCTCGGTCGGAGGTGACCGATTCGCGAGGTCTCCGCAGGTGGAGGTGCAGAGGTAGGGCGATCGGGGTTAGCAGCGCCCGGAGCCGAAGCCATTGTGCTCTGCATATCTATCGCAACAAGCTAAGATCAAGTCAGCCGCTGCCCACAAGTATAAGAAATAACGCGTAGATACTCTTTTGCCCATAGAGGATATAGCCCATCCTGCGAGTGCACCGGCAGCTCCCGCCGCAGAGTTGACTAGTGTTCCCTGGGTGGGTAAGGTCACATTCATAATCTCAGTGGTCTCCGACGAAGCAGCAGTTTCAGGCTAATCGATTCAGTCAGCATTCAGCAAATGGGGTTGATCTAGGGATATAAGATTGACACACCATTGTCGAGGCATGAATCTCCAGCTTCTTGACAAACAGTTCCACCGCCTTGAAAGCTTGGTCTCGCACTAACCTGTTCGCGAGGACAGTCAGAACCAAGCAGGAACTCGTAAGTTTTCTACGCACTTTTCCTTGTCTATCAGAGCAAAGCTCATGTTGGGAATGACCTTCGTAGCCAAGTCTTCAGCCTCGAAACAATCAATGGTCGCCATGAACGCCATCAGCCCCGCAACACGGGCATGCACAAAAGGATCTTTGAGGGCCTTGGAAAAGGCTGGAACGAGGACTTTCCGTTTAGTGTTGTACCCAAGTGTAGGACCAAGGCGACCAATGAGAATACATGTATTCGTTCGTATTGAGGCTTCAGGGTCTGATTGCGATTTCGCGAGATATCGTAGGAGATCGTTGTTAAGGACACGGTCGGAGAACTGCCGATGAAGGTCAGACGTCTCTTAACAAGACGGCAAGTTGATACACATGCCTTTGGAGCGAGCAGAATGATCGATTTCACCGTAGCCTCTCGGATGACAGCGACGGTGTCTGAAAAGCCAGTTTGCTAGGAGGGACAGTCAGTTAGTGCCGCTGAACACATAGATTACACGGAAGACTTCTACATACGAGATGTGTCCAAATTTTGCTGTCGACCATCTTCTTGTCCAGTTTATCGACGTACTCTGGTAGATGGTCCAGCAGAGCCATCCGAGTGCCACGATCAGGGCTCGCGAAGAGTTTGACTAGTGGAGTCAGTATGGCATTCGGGTACTCCTCGGATGATACATTCTTTCCGAATTGAAGTACGAGTGGAAGGATAGTGGCAGCGGATGCGCCTCCAAACTCAAGTGCCGAGACCAGAGACGGAAGAACGCGATGAGTAGCAAATTCCGAAGGGAATGACGCTGTAGATTCAGACAGAGATCTAGAAAGATGAATGTTCGTTGATGATAATCCTCGTGTGTATCACAGGACTCACCGGAGTAGAGAGGACTTGTCCGCTTCACTTCCGACAGCAAAATTGTCCAATCCATTACATACTTTGACCAGTCTATTGTTCGCAAAGAACCCATTGTCCGCCATGCCAACTTCAAGGAACCCTTTGGCAGTCAATCGTCCCCTGGGGTTTGGATTGAGGAGCTTCTTGAATAGAGGGAAGACGGCAGCAGGTATATTTCCACGAGAGGAAGCAGCAGGTGGAGGGTGCGGGGGTGTAGCAGTTGGGGGAGGATGCAGGGTAGGATTGAAAGTGGCATTCAGCAAGAGAGCCAGGGCGTATGCATCCGATGCCGCGGGTTCTGCTCTGGAAACAATGTCAGACAACGATCTGCACAGGCCATGTATATGGGATATACTTTTTCAACGAGGACCACCCATCTTTCTTGACTTCAGGTGGTGCCCAAGACATTGCATCGGGCAGAAGGCCGCCCATTGTCTGACGAGTATGAAAAGCGCGTCACATTCAGATATAGGTCCAAGAGTATCTTTGTATCTTACATATAGGACGGCAGCATCATCCGTAGGGTTGCTCAACAACTCGAAACCTCCCAACTTCCACTCTCCTGAGGGTGATATGAACACAGAGTTTATGCGAATGTTGCCATGCGTAGACGAGCAAGAATCATTGACGAACGCCAAAGCTACCTGAATGACTTAGTTACAACATGACACAGAACGAAGACACTTCCAAGGCGGACCGAGATACGATGAAGACCCCACAGAAGCCAGTCCTCCCTTTCCTGCGATCCTTTAGACGACCAGGTTTGCAACGCGGATTGGAGAGGCCGGACGCGTTCTGTCATGATATATATCGTAGAATCCGATTCAACTGCATCCATGAATTTCAGGACATCCGGATGACGGGTCGTCCGTAGCTTCCGAAGGGCGTTCTTGGCCAAAGGTGCGAAGTCTCTTCGTTGAGAGAAGTCATATTCGAAAATGGACACGTTGCTTCCATCGTCCTACAACGAGAGAGTCTCTGATTAGTGGTATCTATGGAATTGAAACCCAAGCGCACCCGCTTCGTTCCATCATAGAGACTGCAAATTCCATCCAGCGCCGCAACTTTGGGACCCAACGCAAAAGGCAAGTTCAAGCCTGATTTTTGAACCAACGACGAGACGGCTGCAGATCCTAGGGTACGCAAATAATCCATGGCACCGGCCAGCCAACAGCTATGTGTGCTGCGAACAAGAAAGCAAGGCGTCTATCAAAATCAATATCGTGGTGGTGGTGGCCGAAAAGAGTCCGCTCTCGCTTAGGCCATGTGCTTCACTCTTGTTCTCAACCTCCATCTGTCTCTCTCCCCTTCTCCAGGCACCACTCAGCGTCGATGATACGGCCGTCACCGTATCCCTAGGACGAGTTACCAATCGCCAGGAGCTCCCATAGGCCTTAGTTTCGCTCAATGAGCCAGGAAACATCTTCGGCAATGGCTGTCGAGATTCTGGACCCAAATTTGCAACCATCGAACGGGATATACACCAACGGCATCGATGAACCGACAGTAGAGGAGCTGGAGCGCGAACTTCCAATGGTATACGATGGCCAGGTGCCTCTGGGAGACCTTCTGTCGCGCGTCTCCCAGTCGATATACGCAGAGCTTTCCGAACTGGCGGAAACGTGAGCTTGTCCCAAGAATCGTTCACCGCAAGCTGCTCATGTGTTCTGTAGCATGCCCAACATGTCCGACAGTGCCCGTAAGCGAACTCTCGCGGATTGGGTGGTGAAAACAAAAAAGCAAGTAGTGAAACTCTACGCTGCTGCGAAATGGGCGCGGGATGCGGACGCCGTTCAGAAATGCATGGTATGTGACCCGTTCCTTGCGTTCTGCCAGGCCAATGAATGTGTTATGCAGAATATCACCGCTTTCCTCATGAATCAAAACCGACAATTCGAAGACGCTATCGTTGGTCTCAACTATGCTAGAGAGAGCTTGGATCCCGCGAGGTGAGTGGCGCCACTCTGGCTAAGATGTAAGACGCTCATGTTGCATTGGTAGGCTGCGAAATCACGACCTCCTCACCTCTTTGGATGTGTTGACCACTGGATCCTACCGACGACTCCCTTCCGCGATCAAGGTCCGTCAATCTTATTCTCGAGCTCTGCCCTCTCTCATACTATTTCCCAGAAATTCATCGTCCCGACGACTCCGCTATCAGATGCTGAAGTTGTGAAAACTCTGACAGACATGCAGGATAGCATTCGTTATCGGCTTCGCCTGATGGAAATCATCCCGGTGGAAATGTCTCGCTATGTCATCGGTAAGGCGCTCGTCCTTCCGAAGCTGAGCTGGCACTGATTGGACCCACTAGCTAATGGTCGAGTCACCTTCACCGTGCCAAAATTGTTCGAAACTTCTATATGTCTGAGAGGTGCCCAAAAGGATGATGGGTGGTTCTTCGTGCAAGTCGAGTTCCTCATTCACATTGGAGGAGACATGACGGGTACCCAAGGTACGAACTCTATCATTATATTATTTCAGCCATTAAGTCCGATCATCTAGACTTCCCTCGAAAACCGACTTACGCGCTCAAACGACACATCACCGACGAAGCTGACGCGCGACTCGCCTTCTACCTGCCTCTACCAGAAGACTTGGTTCCTCCTCCAGGTGTTGATATTCCACCCAGGCCACAATTACCCGAGGGCACGGTCGACGCCCCCCTCATCCGCTTGTTCAATTTTCTGCGTACGTTTACATGGCTGTTGCTTCACCTCACTGTTTCTTATCTTGTACCAGAAATAATGTCACTTTCGTATCAACTGGAGATCTTGTGGTACCAGGTTTGTATACCCGTCTTACACGTTGTCCATCTGCTTGAATCATCTGCAGGCCGAGCGCATGCGATCTCTAGGATGGGCAAACTATATGACTGTCAATATGAGCCCCAATCGCAAGAAAATGACCGTCTCCTATTGGATGTAAGCCCAGGTTCCAGACCATCTCATGCCCTCATTGAATCGCGCATCATAGCCGGCCACCACCTCCCACAATTCCAGGGCGTCAAAGGCCGAAGATAGCTCTCCTTGGCGGCACACTAACGATAGAAATGGTTGAAGCTCGAGCGTCGACTCAAGCAGGAGGTGGTCCAGTGAGGACTCCCAAAGCTCGCGTACTTGCGGACTTGCAGCAGAAATCCAAACTTGGTGGGATGAGGCCATCGGATGAAGTGGAAGGTTTCAAGTTTGAAGTGCGCTGGGAACCTGCGAAAGGCGCTTTTGGTATCATGCTGCCTCAGGAGGAGTCAGTCCTGCCTAAAGGGTATCTGTTTGTGGTATGTCTGCGTCTGATGTACTCGATCTGTTTCGATGTCATACTCACTCACCAACTATCAGGATGCTGATAACCTAGATTTTGAGGGGCTCCTAACGAAGGTGCTAGATAAGCACGCCAAAGCAATCCTGTCGGCTTTCAAGTTCCAGTTGCAGCATGGAATCACTCGGTCTGTTTTTTCTGCACCGGGGGTAGTCTCGCTAGTCAGTGAGGGTACATATTTTTCTTCCTTTCTCTACCAAGATTGCCCTCTAAATAAACCTGTCACCCCCAGCCGATGTCCAAGCCCTCCGTGTCCATCTTTGCGCGGATGAGGTTGTCATCATCACTATCGACTCCAGAACAGGACGCCTGAATCTACGAGACACAGGCGACCTCGCCGCTGCGGGGCGTGGTCCGCGATTCTCTGCGATTTCTGAGAAGCTTAACGAGAATCCCACGATGCTGCTGGAAGCCCTGGTCCGCTTGCGACTCAATGTAAGCCTTTCTGTCACATCTGTTCTTTCCCTTGCTATGTTACTGACAGTCAATCCTCGCAGACGATCACCGATATGGCAGAGCAGAAAGCCAGCTATCTTGGGCTACAGAGCTTCCGCCGTCGAAACTTCTCTCAGGAAGGTGCGTGGATGGTATACATCATGCTTCTATTGTCTCCTGAACCTGTGCTCCTCTAGAAATGGTCAAACTTGGACCATCAGCACGCGGAACCCTTTACATCCAACTTGCGAACTTCCCCGCTCATTATCTGGTCATTGTCATCACAGACGATGAATTCCGATATGCTCTGATCACTGCAAAAGTGCTGTCGGATTCAATGTACGCCAACATGGTCATGGAAGATATCGCTTGGCTCGACTTTGGACGGATTCAAGGAGAAGAGTTGATCATCACCTCGCGCTCGGATCCAACTGAGTCTGCAGCTGGGATGAAGCGGAAACGCGCCGACGATGCTCTTCCTGATCTCCAAACCGGAGATTCTGCTCGAGTTGGGTTCGATTTGGAAACGCAGGTGTTACGGGAGCTCTACAGTTACTGCTGGTACGTTCACCCATCGACATATAAAGACCTTTTTTTATTAAAGCTGGTTGTCTTTAGTGCTCGTGTTGCATATATGAACGTCGAAAGACAATTCAAACTTCGGAACATCCCTTTTACGCATGTCAACCCTACCAGCGAGGCACCCATCACCAATGAACTTGCCCACATACAATCCTCGCTTGCTAGATCTGTCCCCGCTCTATGTGTGCAGTCTAAGCACATTCTGTCCGGAGCCCCGGCTGCCGAGGCAGCCATGCCCAATATTCGGGTCATACCGTTGAACTGGTGGTCGGAGAAGAATGCCCAGGTCAGTTTTTGCAACTGTATGCCTATATTGTTTCCTAACCGGATGCCCAGGTCGTCACTTGCGTGAAGCTGAAATATGTTCAACAACCGATGGGCAAGACAGCGGGCAGTACTGTGATTCGGCCGTCCAAACGGATTATATACGATACCACTGAGGCGGTAGTCTCTTTCCTTTCGGAGAATGTCAATACTTGCGTGGACGAATTTCTGGAAGAATGGGCTCGGGTCTCCAAAATGGTTGTTATCGCGCGTGAAGGTGAGTGCACGGCCTTCCCAGTACTGCTTCATTGCTGATTGCCGCCCAGTCGCACAAATGTCGAAGGAAAAGAATTGGCACGATATCCGCCTGTTGTCCTTCGACCTTCAGACCGTCGAATTTGCGTATGCAGCCGTAAGTATACCCCCCTGCGTCACCCACTAGTCCTCATTGGCTTCATTTTCAGGATTATACTGTCTCACTATCGTGTGAAGACCAGCTCTCGCCGACAGGCGGAAGCTTTGATCTGCGTTTCTCTCGCTGTCGACCATGGCCGCCACCGCTGACGACCGGGGACCAAGATCATGACATGGACCAAGACGATTTCAATCCCCATGACGACGCCGAACCTTTCCTTCGTAATATCTTGCGACATGGTCATGGCCGACTCGCACCTTCACTGTATCGTCTGGTCACGCTATTGAGAGATACGCTGCCCATTGTGACCATCTTGGAAGAGATCCGGCGAAGTGGTGATTTAGGTAAAGATGGGATGCCACCCGTCGACACCTTTGCCAAGTCTGCCGGATGGTATAGACTACTCTATGGCGATTTGAGGTCAGTCTTTATCTCTGATGTCCTTTTCCCACCTAACAATGCTTGTACAGACACGCGTTAGACTTCCGGTTAATGAGCGGCCAGCGTGTTGCCATTCTCGACGGTTCACATTCCCTCTTCAACACCGGCCTTCCAGGATCTTCAGACCAGGTGCAAGCAGATATCAAACCGCCCGTCCAGGAAATGGGCTTGCAGCCCATCCCGAACTTCCGGGAGACTGTTCTCCAGGCGGTGAGGGAGAGCATTGCTTCCAATTCAGTCTCACCCCGTCGCATTGCTCCAATCGATGTCGGCGTGGTATGTGATGCAGACGCTGTGAGAGTTCTCGGCAAAGCGATACATTTGAAGGTCGCTGCTGCGCTCAAGGGGTAGTCGGTGGGATTTCGGGTTTCGAGATAGGGTAACATGTGTGTATCATTAGCCATTTAATCTATAGCATTTTATTACAAACAGGCTCAGAGCTCGCGGTGGACAGCTTGACCTTGGATGAGTTGGATGAGACCCGTAAAGAGTGAAATGATGCGTTCAGCTCACGACATTGTCATAGAAGCTGCGAGTGGTTACTAGTTAGGAACTGTACAGGTACATGTCTGGATCGCGAAGAAGGAAGGATGTATGGTAGAACATGCATAACAGAACGTTGTAATGATAAAATGTAGGATCACGAAGTGTAGGGTAGGATGCAGGATGACGAACGGCCAGTAATCAATATCAAGAACAGGCTTATACCCTGACTTTTGGAAAGAATCCCTCCCATGGGCCGGTCCGTACCACTGGTCCCTTCCCCTTCCCCTTCCCCTTCCTCCCCACCGGTGGCTGCTCCTTCCTCGGGCTCTGCTCTCCTTCCGTCTTAGCCACAATCCTGACGAGGGATTTGAGTGTAAACGCCTCCACCGGCCTGTTCACCACTGGCGTCCGACAAGCGGGACAATTGTATTCCGGTTTGGGTACCTGGTGGTTGCCGAATACGGCCGCTAGGTGTTGCATGTTCTGGGGGGTCAAAGGAGTATGTGTGGCCCGTAAGAGTGCCTGAGCATACTCCGGTACGTTATTAGGGTGATTGAGATTGTAGGCAGGGTTTGCGGCCATATGCTGTGCCAGCGTTGTGGAGAACCAGTCTTGAAGACAGTTTTGGCAGAAGGTATGGCCGCATTCTGGGAGGCTATAGGACTGCTTAGACATCCTGGACAGTTTGACCAAAGAGCTTACATGTAAGGAGACCACATTTTCAGCGTGCATATCTCACAACACAAGTTGTCTTCCAGCTCGGAGGCATCCTGAGTCGGAATCAGGGGCTGCATACCATAGACGACGAAAGTCGACCACATACCAGTTGCCGTCCTCCAGTAGATCGAGTCTTCTCCGCTGCCTTCATATCTGCCACCTCTTTCTGCACTTTGGCCTTGTCTCGACGAATCTTCTCGTTCTCCTGAGCGTCAAACTTGAGCAAAGTCCGGTAACCTCAAGATGAACGCTAACCTGCTTCAACAGTTGCACTTGCCGCTTCAAGTCCATTATAGTGACTTCGGATCCCGATGCCCCATCATCCGAGGAGATTTCGACCACATCATCCGTATGCAACGAATGTTTCGGATAAGACTTCCTGGGCTGCTTCCGAACGACATGTTTCCTGGGTGACGGCTTTGGCTGTACATCGTCATCTGAAGATAAGACGATGATGTCTGGGTCATCCCGGTTGTGGCGGACTGGGCTGGGCGTTGCGAAAGGAACTGCACGAGCTGGGCGCCCTGGAGTGCGAGTGGCGGGCATGACAATAAACGTGAGAAGCAGTGGAAATTGGTGGCGCTACAGAAAACTACGGGCGTTTGTATACACAGTCAAGTAAGTACTGAACAGTGGAGTTTGCAGGAGAGTTGCGACCGTTGTGGTGGTAGAAGACAAAGAAACTGAAA
>CEMG01177020.1:0-14662 GCA_001179705.1 Baeospora myosura
ATACCCACCTGTGGGAATATTCCAGCTGCTTGTGAGAAACCAATCGGCATCAGCCGCAGATGTCACGCCATGACTACCGGAGCCGCGAGGCGCTCTCAAATGCCCCCGCTCCCTGTCCCGCCCTGTCCCGCCTCTACCCGCCCCCAACCGAGACCAGTATACACAGTGTGCGGAGGCCCAAAGCATGACTACGTACAATGAAAATAGATATATACAATCGTATCATTGTCATCAGGAAAAAAATGCAGGTGCTTAGGCTTCTCTGAAAAGAGTGAAATATGCTCGCTGTTGAGCGCGATGAGCAGAAAGGCCACGTCATCATGGCATTCTGTGTGACTCGATGTGACGGTTGGGAAAAACTGTATCAAATTCATGCAAGCCAAACACTACGGTTTCATAGCAAAACAAGTTTATAAAACTCCTGCTATATTCGGTAATTATCCGCACGTTCACAAAAACTGAAACCGTTACCAAACGGGGCCTTAGCTGCGGCCTTTCTACTGGCGTCTAGTGCCTCGAGCTCCTCAAGTACTGGTCTGTCAGCTTCAGCCTTACATACCAAGCAGCAGCAGCTAAAATCTTTCCTAGATCTTTTCGAGACACCGGCTCATGAAGTTACCCCAGGAGCTTATCGATGGCATCGTTGATCACCTCGCTGATGACATCCCGACGCTGAAGCGGTGCTCGCTGGTTTCCGATGCACACCACCTATCCTGTCGTCGTTATATCTTCGCTGAAGTGCACCTACTTCCGTTGGAAGAGCGTAGAGAGCCGGAGCGGACTGTAGCAAATACGTGTCGCCTTTTCCACCGCCTTCTGTCAGCTTCGCCAGACATAGCATCATTGGTCCAAAGACTCTTCATCTCCGACTGCCTTGCAGCCCCAACACCGCCCACTGTGACCAGCAAACCTATCGACTCGGAGCCGATGAATGATATCGATGTATTTAAAGCTCCCGACCCATCCGCTATGACTAGCGAAACTATCCAGCCGATATATGATGTCGATGTCGCTGCAGATGATAATGTTGATGCCGATGTCGCTGTAGATGCAGATTTGGATGTCGTTGCAGATGTCAACGGACAATGGGGGGGAGGCATGCTCATTGGAGGTGGCGATTACGATGGTGACCTCATTAGAAGGCTGAGATTTCCGCGACTTTTCTTCACGGAGTGGTTCGTAGACGAGCCCACGTTCTCCTCGGTCTTGTCGAAACTTGTCAACTTACAGCGTCTCTCATTTTCCGGCAACGGTACAAGATGGTCGACCATCCCCTCTATCCAGCAAGACGCGTTGCGCGACGTCTTCCAACGTCATACTTTAACCCGGGTTGATATTTCTGAATTTTCGATCACATCCGAGGATGACCTGCTGTCGATGTTCGGAGGCTCGCCCTCTTTCACGCACTTATCTTTCGCCAACAATTTCGATGACGTTGACGATTCCGACGGGTCCTATGAAACTGACGGAATCGACGAAAACGACGAGCACGTCGAAACAAACAAATCCGACGCCACTGACAATTTTTTAAAGTCTGACGAGAGCGACGGGTCTAACGAGTTAGACGAGTCCTATGTGGATCATAGGACGCTTCATTCGGAGACTTCACTTGGCGAACCGACATCCGAAACTTCTTCACTAGCGGCACCCGCTACCTCTTTGACGTATTTGCAGGTCTCCAAAGAGACAACCGGCGTCCTCGTTCAACACCTACAGAACCCCAACTCTCCGTTGTCCGTAAAACGTCTCGAAACACTTTCCATCTTAGCGAATGATACCCATGAGATCCCTGATCTCAATTGGCTTCTAAACGAAGCTGCCGAAACTTTGGATCATCTTGAATGTGGTCCAGATACCTTACGTGAGTCCCTTTGCGTCGGAGCCTTGCTATCCTCTCATCCTCTTCTTCTATTACAGCCTTGAACCTTGCTCATCTTGCCGCTTCTGAATTCCCTACTCTCGATGTTCGCCACCTGCGACATCTGAGCCTAGCCTTCAGGTACTTGCCTGACATATCGTTGTGGGGTTTCACGTTTGCCGCTATGCCCACCGCGAGCAGGATTGAGTCGATGTCCATCGACTTCTACAATGCCCCAGGTCACTTGGAAGAGGCCAGAAACTCGTCATCTCAGCCATTGCGGTTTGAAGAGCATCTCCTATCCCCGCATATGCCAAGCCTCAGGTGTGTTGCGATGACCGTCGTCAACAGCGGGATAGAAGCAGGAGAGGTAGGAAGCATGTCCCGTGAGGTCATTCGATGGGTCTTCCCTGTTTTGTACGAGTCGGAGATGTTCACTTTGAAATCACGAGCTTGCGAATCAGGCAAGTGATCATGTCTTTGCTATATTGCATTGGCGCCAGAATTGATTTTGCTCTCTCTTTCTATAGTCTGATACTCCTATTAGCCTTCAGGCTCGGGACGCGACTGTCGAGATAAGTATTGTAGAAAGTCTAATGAGGAAGAAAGGAGGGGAGACACAGGCCGTCCTTCGATGAATCTTCCTATTTTGAGAATTTTTGTAAGTCCTGCATCTCCAGGGTCTAACGGGTCATACAAGTATCTACGTATTTTTGCAGTGTCAGAGTCGTTGCGCTGCGCCGACAAATTGTATGAGTCTAGGCTCCACTGACTCTAGAATCTATATCTATGTGTAGCGTGCCAGTGGTAGGTAGCACTTGGAAGGCATTGTAACAACTTGATACCGTGTGTAATTTATGCGTGAGCTTTGCTCTGCTTTGCTACGTTCTAGCCTCCACCATAAAGCCTCAATACCATTCGGGGAGTCTTTCAAGTTCACGCTTCCTGTGAGACTGGAGGTTGGTCGCAGATTGCGTACATACAATGTACTCTACAGCTCCCTGGTGAGATGCAACTTGAATATAGAGTTTTCTTCTGTCAGTACTCAATCTGCCCAACTTCAAGTTCGTGACTGAGATGGAGGTATAAATCGATATCATGCAAGCCGAAAGAGTCAACGGACTTGAAATCGGAGTGGTAAGTATTGGTAATACTCTGATTGAGTCTCAAAGGCCTGCAAGGCTCCCACTCGACTCCGAGAGACTCTGTTGAGACTCCAAGAGGCCCGCCTAACAGTGGCACGTGGGCGACGCGACGCGATTGTTTGTTTCAGGCTTGCGAATGTTTGGTTGATTAGCCGAACACGAGATTTCCTTTTTTTCTTCCACGCTTCGACCACTTCCTTTCGTTACAATTCCGTCACCCATTCAGACCGAGTTGCCTCACAGCTCGGGTAGTAGCACATTGGTGAGCTCCTCGAGGCACTCTGTGCTGATCATGAACTTGCCGCCGGATCTCATCAACGACATATGAGTCTGATTGAGTCATCAAGGCCAACATCGAGCACGCAGAATATACATAGTGAAAGATTGCAGCTTTACCATACCATGGCCTCTCTTGGGTATGCTGTATCTTTGTCCACAACATAAGCTTATGGTCATTGCGGTCCCGGGTCGTCCTGATTCGGAGATGGCGGATAGTAATCCTGAAGCAATGTATATCTTGACGGTGCGTGCTCGTTATCTGCATCTCCTGGCGCAATGTGGCGCCGGCTGGGAGGCTAATTTTGGCTGCGCATATTTCTCAGACGTGGCACGGAATAGTCTCGAATCAGTTCAGTGCGCCTGTGTAGTGCCTGAACGGTTCCTGAACAATTGTTCAACAATATCTCGTAATTCGTGTCCTACGAATTGAGCATCGTAACTCCGGGCCTGTCATATGATCATTTGATTCGAAATATACGTTACATGCTAACTCAGAAATCATGATATATAGAGATCCAGAAGACGATGATCGTTCCTCCCGATTTCTTATCATCCATGTCTTCCCCCATGCTGCTCGTCCGCCTCCTTATTTTTTTGGCGTTGGCCCAATCTTCGCATACGACGCTGGTCGATCTCAGAACAGCAAGCTCAGCTGCCAAGATTATCCTCAAGAGGACGAAGTTCGAGTACGTGTTCACTCCTTACCTACAAGACTCTAGTCTCAGATAATCTGAATACTTCCTATTAGCTATGTACGTGCAGAACGTCGCTGCAGAGGTAGTTCCCTGAAGATATCTCCTAGGTTGTCATAGGAGGTGGTACTGCTGGTATAACTGTTGCTAAACGCTTGTCCGAGAATGCAGAGAACTCTGTGCTTGTTCTTGAAGCAGGAGGGACTGGCGATGGTGAGTAAGTAGTACCCACGCTAGGTTCATGATGACAGTCTAACGGATCGCAGTGAGCTTGTCACGATCCCCAAAAACTCCTTCGCATTTGTTGGCACCGATATTGACTGGGGATACGAAGTGCGTACATGGCTTAGCGCTATGTGCGATCAACCACTTGACGCATTTCAGATATCGGCACAAGAGCATGCCGCGGGTCAGGAGATCAACCTCTCTCAGGGAAAGGTATATGTAGTGCACCGATTACGTTACCCTGATCTCAATGCTATGTTACTTCAAGATTCTAGGCGGAGACTCTGCTGTCAATGGTCTCGTATGGGTACGTGGGGCAAAGGAGGAATACGACGCCTTTGAAGACCTAGGAAGCAGAGGTTGGAATTGGAACTCTCTATATTCCTACATGAAGAAGGTGTCTTTTGAGTACTTCATTTTTTCGTTATCCCCATTCTAACGTCCCTTCTGTCAGTCTGAAACATTAGTATCACCGTCCGCCGCGCTCGTCAAAGAATACGGCTATGTGGTCAAGGAATCATCTCATGGATCAAAAGGCCCTGTCGAAGTCTCTTTTCCTCCTTATTTGCCGATGTAGACAGCTGGCCCACCATACTTTCTCGGTAATTGGCCGCTCGCTGACTTCTTTATTAGACAGCACTCGAAGCTCGTCCAAGCGTCTGTAGAGCTTGGTCATACCTTCAATATGGATCCCTACAGTGGGAACAACACTGGCGTTTACTTCAGTCTGTCCTCGCAAACCGCCAATGCGACGCGTGAAACCTCCGAATTTGCCTACCGTACGAGCTCTGCATAAATCGAGTTCGAAACACGTTTACTGAAACGTTTGACATGTCTGCTAGTTACGAACAGCGCAAATAAGACTAACCTCGTAGTTTTCGAATACGCAATTGCCTCTAAAATCGTCACCACTAGAACGAGGAGTGGCGCGAAGGCGACTGGCGTCGAGGTGGCCTTCCCAGACGGTTCAGTAAACGTCGCCAGGGTGCACTCGGAAGTCATTCTTTCCGCTGGCGCACTTCGTACTCCCCAGATCTTGGAACTATCTGGTATCGGCGATAAGAGTGTATTGGCCCTTCATGGTATCAATGTCAAAGTCGATCTCCCTGGAGTCGGTGCTAACTATGAGGACCAGTACGATCCAGTATTGACCTTCTTCTACTATACTACTGATACTTGGGCTTAACCAGCACTTTGACGATTCTCACATACGAACTCAAGCAGGGGCTTTTATCCTTCGATGCTCTCGGGTACAACCAGACACTAGCTGAGGAAGCAAGTCCCGACTTTTCTATCGTATCCAAGATGCTGAACTGTTTTGGTAGCAAAAGGAGTTATACAAGCAAGGGAAAGGCTGGTTGGTAAGAACTTACACTTCAAGTGTGAATGGCATAGAACGAACAACTCTTTCCACAGACCTTTGCTCAGGCTGTTGTCAACTTCGAGCCCTTCGAGAAAATACTGACGGCCAGTGAGATTGAGGAAGCAAAGGAGATTCTGAAGATAAAACCAAACTCCATTCCCGAGGATCAGTTCGAGATCATGAAGCGTCAAGTATTGACCGGCACTCCTCAGATTGAATATTTACTTGTGCGTACATAAGCTGATAGTACTCGTCTGTCAGCCAGATGCTAACGAGTCTCTCTCGTTCAGTTCAACTCTTTTTCTGGGGGAGCTGGGAAAAAAGCGAATACGAGTTACATCTCCCTGGCCGTGACGCATGTGCATCCCTTGTCTCGCGGTTCCGTTGTACGTCCTGCCGCAATGAGGTCTGCTTTCATGATGCGTGGTTTCATTTGACATTGTTGCAGCACATCAACTCAACCTCTATTAACGATCATCCCAAGATCGACCCAAACTTCCTCGACTCTGAGTGGGACAATTGGATTCTGGCCAAGGCGTCTGCATACGGTCGCAAGATGTTTCAAACGAAGGCCTTCCAGGAAATCGTTGTTGGCGAGGTTTACCCGGGACGTAAGTCATTGGAGATTCGCGTTCGAATATCGCTATCATGCTCATTATTACGACTTGAAGCTTCCATACAGAGTGACGCCGATTGGATTCAGGTAAGTGACGAAACCGTGTTAATCTGAGTTTTCCAAATAACAGCTCATCAGTACGTCAAAAAAGGTGTGAACTCGGGGGTATGTACTATGCATCATATGCAAAATAAAGCGTCGTGTTCTTAAGCTTTTGCTTCTTTCTAGTACCACTCTGTTGGTACTGCCTCGCTCCTTCCTAGGGAGAAGAACGGTGTGGTCGATGCGAAGCTCAAGGTATACGGGTGAGTGCACTTTAAGTTGGCGTCTGGGCCGTTCATTACCCTGATAACTGCTCTGTAGAACGACGAACATTCGGGTCGTCGATGTATCAGTTCTTCCATTGCATATCTCGTCACACACTCAGGTGAGCATCACTCGCACTGGCAGCAGCCAAGGATGTACATCCACGAAATTTCCCAATTGCAGACTGTCGCGTACGCCGTCGGGGAAAAGGCAGCCGACCTCATCGGCAGGGGCTCTAAGCGGGCCCAATAGGTCTTCAATCTGAGTCACCGTCAACCAAATGTGTCGAGTAAGACTCGTTTTTTCAACACATCAACTCAGCTTGTGTTCCTAGCACGCTGCATGTGATTTTGAACATAATTTATCTTATCTCGACCCTGTCTGGACCACAACGGTACCACCTACCGATTCATTTTGACGTCGAGTTCAAGGCTGATGATCTGCCATCTTTCGGGAGGCGAAGCACCCGGGACTCCCTCTGAATCCTCCTTCGCCGTCTCTTAGAGCAGTCAGACTGATTCATCACATCTACGTGAACTTTCAGGACTCGACGCACGTTTGTATGCTCTTTCTACGTTTCGTCAGTCGTAACTGAGCCATGGCGAGATACAAATCCATTGACATTTCATTCAAAAGTCAAATGTCTACACGAAAGCCGTTCAACCCAATTCAAGTCAAGACAGATGAGCGCGTCATACAGGTACAGGAACTCTGACGCCCGCGTTACCACTCCAAGGTACTTTTACAGCCACTATTATCACCATGCGTCTGGTCTTCTGCAAGTCTTGCAGCATCAGGCCCAACAAACGCAACTTGCGTGGCTGCATTGAGGCCCAACGCCTCTGATTGTGCTTGCCGTACAAGCCATTTCTCAGTACCCAGAACAGCATCCAGATCATTCTCGGGGGGCAGGAGAAGCTGAATTGCACTTGTTCCTGAGGGGTCTTCCCGAGCTTTGAATGCCATTATGTGGTAGGCAGAGTCGTTGATACAGTCACCATGAGCGAGAGTGAAGTTCCGCTTGTGGAGTGGGCAAGAAACGTACTGGATGATAATGAGAAAAGGATGATGGTTGAGGGACATTTCTGCCACGAATGTACTGTACGTCAAGTGGTTCAACTCACCACGTCTCCACTAGGAGAATCACCAACTATTCCGTGATCGAGGACAAATGCTCTACGAAAGGTTCTGGTCTAAGAGTTCTGCTGCGAGAAAGGGATAAAGGGTGTTACTTACCTTCGATGAGGGCACCTAGAATGACAAATTCTTTAGTCCACATTTTCCAGACAAGGAACAAGCAAAACCTCACATCTGTTGAGTTGCATAGTACCCTCGTTTGGGCACATAGAAAACAGCAAGCTGGGTATCACCGTACTTGACTGCGACACTCGTGGTACCCGCATCACTCGGCACCAAATCCTCCTTTGTAGCTACATTTACCCATGTCCAGTTGGTCGTTGGGGACGTTAGCTGATCCACATCCAACTTCACGGGAGGCCACGCATTGGGCCAGTCAGCTGGACGTTTCTGACCACGCTCTGTGATGATTTCCGAAGTGATTTGACGCTCATCCGTGTTCGCGAATTGTTTGAACTTTCTTCGCTTCGAAGGGTCTATGGATCTGGTCATGAACATCGGTGCGGTGGGTGGGTCATGATTCTGACTTACCATTCAAGACTGTTGCCCACTCGTCTTCATACGTGTTGATTAGATTGTCCATGAGAGAGTCCAGTTCTCGACATATACCCAGTTCGTCTTCGAGAATGACCTTTCGAAGTTTCTATAAAGCAAGCACCAAAATTAAAACCCCCGTGATGATGCGTAGATATGCAGACTTGCCTCAATACCTCCTTCCATATTTTCAATCCACCTGGCCGTCCGTTGGAGTTTGTCGGCAGTCATGATGTAGTATGCGAGGTAACGATCGATAATCCTCACTACTTTGGACGGGGGCACGTCCTTAGCAAATAGCTCCGCGTGACGCTGGAACATAATGAGAAATAACGAAAGAGGCCCATCATACATAACGAACCGGTGTTGCTC
Source organism: Baeospora myosura (assembly GCA_001179705.1). Classification (NCBI taxonomy): domain Eukaryota; kingdom Fungi; phylum Basidiomycota; class Agaricomycetes; order Agaricales; genus Baeospora; species Baeospora myosura. Next base: position 8,528 of record CEMG01177020.1, read on the forward strand.
CTCCGTTGCCGCCTACGAAGACTTGTGATGGGAGGATTAGACGGTGTCAAAGAGATAGAGATGACACACGCACTATTCCATCCTTTATCGGTCGCAATGATACCAAAGTCCTTCGACTGTGCCTCGGCGCATTCACGAACGCACCCAGATACTCCCCCTTTAAACTTATGCGGGCTACGTACCCCACGATAGCGATTCTCGAGCTGCACGGCCAGGCCCACTGAATCGCCGACGCCATAACGGCACCCTAATAGATACGCAAACCATGTGAGTCTACCTCAGAAGGGAGAACGACTGTAACTAACAAGTAGTCCCCACACAAGACTTTACCGTTCTGAGACTTTTGCCATAAGCGTGACCACTTTCAAATCCAGCGTTGTTGAGCTCCTCCCATATGTCAGGTAAGTCATCTTTTCGGGCACCGAACATGTCAATACGTTGGCCGCCAGTAATCTACGGAAACGTCAGCAGTGATGGTGAAAGAAAATCTCCAGAAGGAATGACCTTCGTATATAGACCATATTTCTTTGCCACAGTACCGATAGCGATCAGGCCTTCCGGAGTGACTTCACCTGCAGCTATACGAGGAATGACGCTAAAAGTACCGTTTCTTTGGATATTTGCCAGATATTTGTCATTCGTATCCTGGATTTGATGATGCACTGGGGTCATGACATGCTCGTTGTACCTGTGAAGTACAATCAGCTCTATTCGTATTGAATGTTGTTGCGCGTACAGGCTCGATAAGACGCTCCCAATGGCAGGCTTGCAGATTTCGCACCCGATCGCATCCTTGGTCACACCGCAGCTCATCATGACCTGAGAAAAGTCTTTGATTTGCTTAACTCTGATGACGTTGAAGAGGTCGATTCGGGACATAGCGAAATGTGCACATATGTTGGTGTTGAGTTTGTGACCAGCTTTCTTCATCTCGGAGTTGAAGATGCTGGTAACCTAGGAGCCCATTCCAGGGTTAGCTGCGAATTGGGATGATGTGTATGGGAAACTCACTAAAGGCATACACCCGCCACATCCAGTACCCACTTTTGTCTTTATTTTCAAATCGCCGATTGTGCTGCACGTTCCCCCTTTCACGCATTGCACGATATCACCTTTGGAGACGTTCTGCAAGGTGCATACATGTCGCGTTAGCGGGGCAAGGAATGAGAGACACATGACGGGGATGGCGAAAGCAGAAGTCGGGAGTAAACTGAAACGTACATGGCAACTGCAAACTTGAGTATCATCGTCAAGATCATCTCCGCCTTCCGCCCCTTCCTTTTTGGCACCGATTATGAACTGAGAAGGGGGAACATCAAGTGCTTTCTGGAGTAAAATAAACGTCAGCATAGTCATAGATCGTTTGATGACTGTGTTGACCTTCTTCTTGACGATCGACACAAGCTTCACAAAGTCGCCGACATCGCCTATCATCATCCCCCCGAGGAGATACTTTCCGTCAGCAGTAAAGATATACTTCTTGTATGTGCCCCCGAAGGGATCGTGGTACACGAGACATTTAACAGGCGCTTCTTTCCCAAGGATCCTTCGAGACGTTGCAGGCTGCAACTTAGGTGACGTCGCAGTAAGATTTGCGTCTTCTGCAGTGATTTCAATCGCTGGAGCAGCTCTATCAGCTTTGGATCCAGGCAAGACCTTCTCGGTGGGGGCGATGCGCTGATCTGCAAAGAAGTCTCCAAAAGACGCGACATCGACACCCATAAGTCCGCAAAGCGACTCAATATCAGCCCAAAATGTAGTCATCATAACCAAAATAGGACGCTTACTTGAGTTTCACGCTCAGGTCGGGCGAGTTCATAGATCTCGGCGCATGCGTATCGGTTTGGGTGAGATTGAAGGTCAGTATATCCGCCATTTCGACTGTGCGGTACCAGTCAGATTCAAATGTAATGCCCAAGAACAAAGATACGAGAACACACTTCCAGGAGCTATCAGCCCGTAAGTATTACCCCTCCAACTGGCACACTCTCCAATGGCATAGATGTCTGGCGCAGACGTCTGAAGATCGTCCCCAACGACGATGCCCCCTTTTACGTGGCAGTCGATGCCGCTTGCTCTAGCCACCTCATCTCTAGACTTGATGCCAATGGCATAGATGACTAGATCAGCTTTGTGTATCGTACCGTCCCGAAGACGAAACCCAGTAAACATTTCTTCGTTCGACCCGTCATCTGCTGGACGAGTGAGTTGTTCGGTAGGGGAGCAATGTGTCAGGACCTGCACGCCCATGGCTTCGATCTTGTGAAGTACAATTCTCCCAGCATCAGCATCAAGCTGACGAGAAAGCGGAAACGCTTGTCGATTGATAATGCTGACATGCGCGATCCTGGAATTAGGGAATGATTAACGTCTGGCATCGATTTGCAGCTTCAATTCCGCTCACGTAGGAAGGTCATACACAGCCTTTGCCGCTTCCAACCCCAGCAGACCACCTCCAACAACTACTGCACTCCGGATCGTGTCATTCTCTGCATACGAAATTATTGCGTCCAGGTCCGCAATGTTCCGATAGACGAAGACTCCGCGGGTCCTAGAAAGCTTCTCTGTTGGAACGTAAGGAGGGACGGTAGCGCTTGAGCCCGTTGCGATTACGCATTTGTTGTATTTATACGCTCTGCCACGACTGGTATGCACCAGATGTTCTTTAGGAGATACGTAAGTTACGGTCTCTCCAAGATGGTAGTGAAAATGTTGTGGTTGTCGTTCCGCGTACCAGGAAGGAGGGTTGAGGTACAGATCTTCGACCTGCATTCGTCTTGAGTTGGCTGGTATCATCTGCTAAAGTAACCGGAACGTACATTTCGATGAGCGAAGTATTCCGTTAATCTTGAGCGACGGAATTAGATCGAGGCTGCTACAAAGAGCAGAATGCACATACCCGACACGATTATACGCAAAATGTACTTCCTCCCCGCAGGTAATGATATAATACTTCTTTTTTTCGTCGAGGTTGATAAGTTTCTCAATGAAAGCTTGGTGCTTCTTCAGTTCCTGTACGTCTCGTGTAACGCAAGGAGAGATAATCACCGATTCCCACCATTCCTAGGCCAGCTGGACTCTAGTCAATGTGGGTCCTATGGAAGCGAGGGCAGCGCTCACTCACCGACAAAGATAATCTCTCTATCGCCGACATACGGCTCTGTGTTCACGATCTCTGGCGGATTCAGAGAGTCATCGCGGATTTCAATGTGCTGAACTTGTGGTTCAAGGAGTCGAGGGGCATCGACTGGAATAGTATCGGTCATGTCTTCGAGCGAATGATGCTGATGGAGCTGGTTGGATACAACCTGAGAAGAACTGTAGTATAAGTATCCCGAGCGTGAGTATGGAATTGTGCGGTTAGCACCGTAGCGGTAAAATTGATAAGAACCACGCTGATAGCAGTCCCGAGACTATGCTTCTTATCGTTATCGTGCCGTTAGACGCCTTCCGTCTCTTTCACTTTGGGAGTGATTGAAGTCAGTAAAATAAAGTTTTTCTCGTGCGACACAGACAGACCTACAACGATAAGATACCGATCTGACTTTCGTATCACGGATAAGCCCTGCCACTGGAGTCAACCTTGCAGGTTTCAATATATTCTGCTCAATGGGTTCCTCGGGTACCATGAGTATCGGGAGACACCGCAGATGCTTCGACAATGGCCGGAGGTCGATCGACACTGTGTATGTAGTCTTTAGGAGAGGATGCCGCATCATGTCTCCGAAAAAAGCCTCAGAAGAAGTCATTCTCGTAGGCATACGGAGCGACGAGAAAGGATCAAGTTTTCTGATGGTCCAGAACGGCGAATCGGGGTGAGAAGCGGAAGCCAAAGGTAGAAAAGACTGGTATTGACCGTGGCTGGCATATCGTTCAATGTTGTTTGGGCTGGCTTGGAGATCAAATGACGACGTTTGAATGAGAGAAAACATGAATAGAAGAGTGTATTGTCAGTTTCCCTGCCAAACCGTGCCAGCCAACAACAATTTGTAATCCCTCAGCCCGACGAGGTCTGCATGTCCACGTCCCCCGGATACGTATGCGCATACGCAACACTTAAAACCTCTTCCCATCCCGCAATACAACTCTCCAAAATCGACCGCTCGCTCATCACTTGCAAGATGGCAAGACGGGTGCGTGGCATATGAGCCTCGACTTCCAGTTCCTACGGAAAAGACAAATTTGTCAGCTTTGAATTATGGAGTCAAAGAGATGGAGGACGTACATCGAGGATTTTAACCAAGTCAGTCCCACCTCCCTTTCCCTTTCCCTCCAAACCAGTTCCCTCTTTTCGAGCCTTACACAGCGCGATGACCATCTCCGCTATTCTAGCCCACGCGGCAAGATCTTCGAGAGCTGCCCCCTGTCCCGGCGCAGCCTCAGCTGGATCCCACTCTACCAGCCCCTCCAACCTGCCCTGCCACCTGAAAAGGCGAGCAAGATCACCTGCGATGATATCGAAATCGGAGGAAGGCGCCCCATCCCTGCCTGGACGATTGACCAGGGCGATGGAAACCCACGTTGTAAGCGAAAGTTTGCCGTCGGCGTTGATAATTGTGCCGCGTCCCTCCACTTTTCCATCGTCCGTCTCGTCCTCGACATAGACCAGCCGAGAGTCCACCAAAAGCTCAAGTATGTCCTCGGGAATCCTCGACGCTACCTCCCTCACGGTCCCCTCTAGCGCCTCCCCCGCCCTCCCGTCATGCGTCGTCCCTCCTCCTGCCATCGAACGCTCCAGATCCTCCCGCTCAAAGCCCACACAATCATTCTCGTTCTCATCGAGTATGAACCCATACTGAAGGAGCAACTCCGCATTGGAGAGGTGCCCACCGTAAGTATTGAAGACCTCGGCGTGCGGCGGGATGGGCGCATTGCACATCATCTCGTACGAATCGTCGATGGTGCGGTCCGCTGACACGGAGGGGATGCTAAGCAATGCTTCCGAGATAGGTGTCTCGGAGATGGAGGGATCATGCGGGCAGTCGAAGAGCGCTCCACACTGGGGGCAGACGTCGTATTCACTCTGGAGACAAAAAAGTGTCAGTCAGGCTCAAGGTGACGTGGCAGATGATGATATGAAAACGAACCTCGAGGTGAACGTGGTTATCCTGCGAGTGGTTGAACCTAGAGGAACGCGAGGGTATCAGTCAGGAACGCGTGGAAAGGATGGAAGGTACTTACGCGTCTGCGATGGGTACCATCGCTAAGCCATGGAACGCGTCTACGAGAAAGGCTCTAGAGGCGACCAGCGAGAACGCATGACAGAATGCTTTCAAAGTTGGGGGAGGAGTCCCTGTGGGATTTTCAAGAGAGTAGGCCGAAAACACAGGGGTGGCCACTTCGTTGTAGTATCTTCGTAATTCATCCTGTTTGATCTTGAGGAGCTGGAACCGAAATCACACCCAAATAAGATTCTCACAAGTAGAGGTAGCCCCGATTCTGTTCTCTTCAAAAGCTTCTTCGTGACTTCAGTGCCTCGCAACCACCGTCGAGCTAGCTGCCCATCCTGCAACGCTGCTGCCTCACAAAGTCCTTCAACGCCCCAGAAAAGAGGCAGGTCGACCGTTTCGCCGGGAAGAGATTGCAGATACCCGTACCACCTCGACGAAGGACCTTTAATGCTAGATGGCGGTCAGTTTTAGAGTACATGGATTGAGAGGGTTCGACGTACAGTTCCACATGAAGAGCCAATGCTAGCGCTAGCTGTGCACCATACCCATAAGGAGTAGCATTCAACAGATGAGATACTGAGCATGATTTCACTGAGAGAACCGCAGCTTTGGAAATGTGAACAACTAGATTGCGTCGGTGTAAGTAAGCGATCCCAGACAAAGCTCTAGATGACATACGGGTTTCGGAATGCGGGATGTAGTCAATTGCGTATACGCTGAAGCTAGCTTCATCGTCTTCTCTGAGTTGAAGACGCGGGTCGATGTTGATGCCGTTCGACGAACACCAGGCTAAAAGAAGTGCGATTTTCATGTCTTTTCATCGACATAGATTGAGTTGAGTAGATAGGATGGAGATTTGATTCATTATCCGAGAGCCAACATGAGATACAAGTTGAGTCAGTAGTAGAGAAGCAGAAATGGTGGTGGTCAGAGATCAAGAGAGGTTTCCGACTCCGCCTCCCAT
>CEMG01177037.1:737-10967 GCA_001179705.1 Baeospora myosura
CTTGTATTTGAGACGCAAATGCTTCCAACGGGAAACATGCGAGACATAAGCGTCCCATACAGACTTCGACGCCGAACGGCCTTGGTCGATATAGATGCGAACGTCCAACGGCAATGCCTGTGATCTGGTCAGCCAGAGGTCAGGCAGACATCGAGGGTTTGACGTCGGCCTTTTCAACAATGACACCATGGTGCTTGGGGATGTCCAGAGACCAGGGGTTGCGAGCGCTATTTGGCGCCACTTTTGAGATACCCAACAGAGTATCAGAGGAGCGTTGTAAGCTGGTGTTGGATACAAAGCGTCGGGTAGGCAATGCAAAAATATCTCTGATAAGAGCTCTGGAGGAAATCGACGAAATGGTGAAAGTAAAGCGTGATATGATTTGGCGATTTGCCTGACAGCGCGCCTACGAGCTGCGAGAGTCTCCATCTTCGACTCTAGACGATTCATTTCTACACGGAAGATTGATATCTCCTCCTCTTTCTCCGCCAAAAGCATGCGTATCACCGCCAGATCCGCTGTCGAAGGAGCGTCGTTTGTTTTTAAGAGGTTCAACATTTGGGTTGCAGCTGACTCGTCGAACTTTGGAGAACTTGACAGGGGCGGCTACGATAAACTTGTGCACTATCAAGAGATTCGTCATCCGCCATGCTATTTGAGTTCACTAGGTGGAACTTACCACCGAGACATGTAATCGCTGAGGGGAGTCCATGGTCGACAAAATTGCAAAAAAAAATGATGGCTCAGTGTCATGAGGTGGCTGTGCCACGTGGCAAAATGTTTCCTCTCCCCATGTTCAAAAAACAGGTGAAAAGCAAGTAAAAATGCCTAAACCGACGCGTCAATGTACAATTCACGCGTAGCTCGGTATGTATGTACAATGTCGATAGTGCCTTGAGCAAGAACCTCATTGGAGCTTTTTCAGTCATAATGCCATCCATACTACTTCGCATGTGCTAAACATTGCTAGGAGACGTCGCTTTGATCATGACAACAGATCCATCCATTGTTCAAGATCACATTTTAGGACAGTGATCGAAGTTCCAGGCTATCCGCAATTAACGAACAATGGGCCGGCAGCAGCATGACTCGGTGGACCGTCGATCAACATCATTTTGCTTATATGTAAGATTGTAGGACCCGACGTCTGACTCAAATCTCCTCTTTTCTCACTGTCGGTTGCCATGTCGAATACAGACTGTGCGATGGTGATTTCCGACTCCAATTCTCCTACGAAACCCAGCACGTATTCCTTCCCTACCCTCAAAATTCCCCAGGTGTTCGTTGACCAGTACCTATGGGACCCGAATGGAGACAACAATGCCAGTGACAGCGTTCAAGGTCATGCCAGTCCTGACGCTGCAGACAGCTCGGAACTCAAGCTACCCGCGTCTGAGCCGTCTTTTCGATACAATCATTCTCCCTCCCTTATTGCGGACACCGAAGTCGCTGTTTCGTACGCTTTTCTACAGGCCTCAAAACTCCATCGAGCCACCCAGTCAAAGCCTGGTCCTAAGCCCAGCGATTTTCCTCCAGAAATGGGAGTGACGTTGTATTCCCCCTATCACGGAGGGAGTGCTGTCCTAGACTCGATGGTACGCATTCTCGCTGAGAAGCATAATGCAGATGTCCTAGTATTGGACTCCCTGGAGCTAGCGGCGGGTAAATTCAGTCTACTTGGTGAAGGTACGGCGTCTTGCCTCCCTTGCGCGTTTTCTCTGATACTCATGAACTCTAAGATTGCCATCGGGTCATTAACATGCTCTACAAGTCAAAAACCGAATACACGCCCGAGCCGGACGAGACAGATGCGCTGAATGCTGTCCAAAGTCTTTTTAAGACGCTGATTCAGGTCAAACCGGTTTCTTCGGGCCCGGGAACAGACTCGTCCCTACCTCTTCGTCGCATCATCTACCTTCGAGACTACGGCTCCATCTCCCGGGGTGCCAGACCAATTATGTGCGCGATTCTGCAGGCCATATTCGACATCTCCACTGCAGATTCCCATGAAGAGGCCGCCCCTCCTGCGTTAATTGTGATCCTCGGCGTATCGAGAAACCTGGGAAAGCAGGGCACCCCGTCCGACATCAACGTAGAGGATTGCTTCAATGTGTTTTCCTGGACGTACAAGGCGAGTGTAGTCGAAGACGAGTTTCACGACAATCAACTCGCCCAAAGAGGGACCACCCTTCAATCCATCCTCCCGACGACAGCAGCGTCGCGTGCTCACCCTCACGGCAGCGACTCTTGGGTACATGTTGATCCGTTGTTGTCAGTGCTTCTTGTGCCAATCCTCCCCACGAACACGAGCGTGTCGTATCGGAGCGTGAACCCATTTGTCACGATTGATGACGACTGGATTGGGCCTGTTGATAGGTTGATCTCTAATGGACTTTGCCTCAGCTGTTATCCAGAGAATACCCACACACATGGATTTCGCGTCGCGCAACAGAACGAGATCATCAAGAGAACAGTCGCCATCAATAATCTTTTACTCAAAGTCAGCATTGTGAAGAAAGGCGGCTCGACCGTTGATGAGTCGTTATTGGATATAGCGGCAGCATATGAAAATGACGATCGGTGCGTTGTTTATTGTCCATCTTGAGCATATGTGCATCTCATACCCACCGAAGGCCACAGACCGATGGGTTTCTATCGTTGGTCATGAAAATTGCATCTGCTGAAAGCATAGCTACGACCGCGGTTGGTCTTGCCTACACTGCGAACCCTCTTTGCGGGTTCCCAGTTCCTGTTTCTCCGTCCCACGTTGCTAAAGCATATGACTCTTTCTGTACACACAACGCGGAGCGGGTCAATTGGCTCAAGGCTCAAAAGAATGCCAAGGAGAACCCCCCAAAGGTTGGTGAGGATGGCTCCGACGGGTCTGGCAACGAGAGTGACGACGACGAATTAGTTGCCGAGGAAGATCCTGTGGTCAAGAACGTCAAAGCCGCCAGCGACTTGACGGAATACGAGGAACAGCTAGTACCTTGCATTATCCAATCTCGTGAGTTCATAACCCCACCCTAAAAATCCTGTATTAAAGTACCCACGCCCCATGTAGAAAACCTGACGACATCGTTCGACGACGTCTGTCTCGACCCAAAAGTCATCGAGGTTCTCAGGATGATGGTCATGCTCCCCATCCGACATCCTCAATACTTCAAGACCGGTATACTAGCAAAGGAAGCCCTTTCTGGTGCCCTTCTATATGGCCCGCCGGGCACAGGGAAGACCATGGTCTGTCGAGCGCTGGCGCGTGAGTGCGGGGCACGTATGCTTCTCATTAAACCGAGCGATGTCTTCGACAAATATGTTGGTGAATCAGAGAAGCTCGCGAAGAGTATTTTTGTGCGTGATCATGTTTCCTCCCGCATCTGAAACGAAATTTGACCTTTCTTTCTGACAGACTTTGGCTTATCGCCTGGCACCTTGCGTGATCTTCATCGACGAGGTCGAGGCCCTGTTTGGGTCAAGGGATTCTTCTGGATCGAGTTCTTACAGGAAGGACGTGGTGCGATAATACCGTCTCAATGATGTCCAATCTTAGCTGATTCTCCCTCGCAACAGCTCATAGAATTCTTGCAGGTACGTCCTAGGCAACTTATTCATGTTGCCCACATCTCTGATGCGTAAATTATCGCAGGCCATGGATGGTCTCCATTCTGCAAGTATGAACAAAGACAAAGGAATTGTCGTTATCGGTGCGACTAATCGAGTCAGTCGTCTCATCTTACTCCCATATGTCAATCCTGATCCCATCGTTTCAATTTCAAAGCCATTCGATATAGATCTCGCTATCCTTCGACGACTCCCGTGTCGTATGTTCGTTGATCTTCCGGGAGAGGAAGAAAGACAAAGTCAGTAGGCCATAATTTCGTTTCAATTCTGACTTATCCCATACATTTGTTAGGAATCTTAAAGTCGCATCTCAAGGATGAAGCCCTTCACGATGAGGTGGACCTTGCCGGGATCGCTAGTACTGCAAGTGGGTATTCAGGATCGGATCTCAAAAGTAAGTCGATGGTATGCAAGAGTTCCTCCTCACTTAAGCTGACGAGACTGGCAGACCTTTGTGTTGCAGCTGCTATGGCTTCGGTAAAGGCAACTATCGGTCCCATCGATTGGTCCTTTGTCCCCAAGAAGTGTCCGCAGGCAGCGGCAGGCAGTAAAGCCTCCAAAAAAAAGAAACCTGCGGCGCCGTCTGAGGACGTGGACATGCCCGCTACCGTAGAGCCTGTCACCGTTCAGCCCAAGTCTCCTACTCCTACTCGTACCCTCACTATGGCCCACTTCGAGCATGCGTTCACTGAAGTCACGCCATCTTTCTCCAAAGAAGGTAACTGGCAATTGTATGAATGGCACGCCGAACATGAAAAATGAAACCTACAATTCGACGAGGAGGGTCTGTGGTATGCATTTGATTCGGCGAATGCATTGTTGGGACGATTTTCGACATTGCGTTGAACGCTACATTGCGTGTATACTATTGAAGACTTTCGTTCTGTGTCTTCCTCGTTAGAATGCTGCGTCCCTGTCGGGAGTGCTATCAGTGACTTAGTTTGACAAGAACCCAGAAGGTATGAGACGTACTAGAGACTGCATTGCATTTGAAGTAATCGCCGTCAATAGTATCACAGTCAATGTAGCGTGCAAACTCATTTTCCGGCTACCCATTACGAATGATCAAATCAGCATGAGACCCAAAGAATGAACTATGCATGTGTCTATAATAAAGAAAGTACATAAGTATCAGCACGGGGAAGTTCAAGAGTACTGGGAGAGAAGAAAAAAGACTAGATTCAGCGCTAGTCAGCACTGAGCAGATAGAAACCAATCCAGGAAAAAAACCCATTCACCATGGTAGGCAAAAAATAACACAGCGAGCATTGCGCGAGCAAAGCTGCAAGCGACAACGCAGCACTGGCAGAAAGGAAGGAAGGTTTATCTCGCGAGTCGGGGAATTCCCTATGAGGAACGGCCGTCTCCGTACTACACAGGATGCTTAGTATTCGGACCTTGATCAGAAGAACAGAGCTCAGTAATGCCGGATTCGCGCTCCGTTCTCTTGATTCAGATCAAGGTCGCAGTCAAGACTCAGACTCAGGAGGCGTGGTCCGGGCTGGTCCGGCGGGCAGTGTGAGTGTCCGGATGTCCGGCCGGTCAGTCAACTGCCCTTGTCATCATCTGTCACAGCGAGCTCAAAAACTCACCAGATTCCAATTCAACTCAAGCTCCATTGTTTCAACGTTCAAACCAAGGCTCGACCTCCAGATCAGCAAAAAACTGGTTGATACCGGTAAGCATTTGAGTACTTTGATACATCATTTCGGAGTATCGACGCGTCTGGGATCTGGGCAGCTATAGATATTCAACATGTTGCAGACGAACGATGCACCAACTGCTGTTGAAGCCAGGCTGATAAGCGAATTTATGACGCAGAAGGAGGAGGAGATATTGGGCTATGATGGGACGATAAGCCGTTTGGAAGCGGAGATTGAGCGCCTCAAAGCTCAACGGCGGGCTGTCTGGAAAACCGTCACAGCATACCGGAAACTCCTTTCACCGCTTCGTCGGTTTCCGCCAGAGCTCCTGTCCGAGATATTCAAGCACTGTCTTTCTGACGAGCTGCGTCAGCGCCCGGCGAAAAATGCTCCTCTGATGCTCTGCTGGGTGACCCAGAAATGGCGAAAAGTCGCGCTTTCGACGCGGCTCTATGGACTTCATCGCACAGCTTCCTTCGACAGAAAAAATCCATCGCATTGGCGGAGCTCTGGTTAAACCAATCTCGCTCGTTGCCCCTCGACGTTTCTTTTCAATTCGATCTTGGGCCGGGATTCGAAGATCATATGCCAGTGTGGGATGCATACCTTTCACATGTGCATCGTTGGAGGCGTGTAGACATCTCATACATTACTAGATCAAACCAGGTAGCACTACCTCTACTCCCAGATGCCGCAGCTTCATCACTGGAATCAGCGAGCCTTACCTTTCAACCATTCGGAGAACCGGAAGTCGAGTGGGCATTGAAGCTCCTCCGCTCATCCACTACTCTACGCGACATAACCTGGAACGGTCCAATCGATCCCCTCTTCCAGCTCTCCTTCGATGATCTTACCCGATTCTCTTCCGCGTTCAACGGCATTCCTACACTCCAGGTCCTTCGCTTGTGCCAACTCGCCCCCCAGTTAAGAGAGTGCAGGTTAATCGTTGGATCGGACGAAGAGGACGCAACCCTCCTTCATGGAGTCAATGTTCTCCATCCTACTCTGAAGGCTCTTGATCTCACAGCCTACAACGAAGCCTATGACCTTGGTTTACTGCTCAACCGACTGACTTTACCCGTCCTGGAACATGTCAAAATAGACGGAGAAAAAAGTATATGGCCCACCCAGGCTTTCACCGCTCTTCTCACGCGTTCCGCGTGCACGTTGAACTTCCTTTCGATCGAGTCTTCCACAATAGCGGCCGACGATCTCATTAACCTCCTACAGCATAACAATTTGAAGAATTCCCTCACTGAGCTCGACATATGTTCTCTCCTGGGCGATCCGCTCGCAAATCCACCCGTAATCATTCCGGACGAGGTCCTCGCTTTCCTAGGATCTCCTGTCGGCGCGACCCCACCGCTTCCCCGACTGGAGAGGATCGCATTGGTCGTGGAGCCTTCATCGCAGACAAAGCTCCTACAGCACATCGTCGAATCACGATGTCCGTTATCTGCAGCTTCTTCGTCGACGACATTGGAAGAGCTTAGACTCAGCATTATCTACCCTTCCGTGGATAACATGAACGTCGAGCCTACTACATTGAACAAATTAGTGCTGCGCCTCGAAGATGCTGGGGTAGACGTACAGGAGGGTCACTTCTATTGCGGTACTGGTCCACGCAACAGAAATATCAACCTTCGCTCTGTATATACATGATTCACCCTCATGGCTTTACGCAGTTTTGAGCGGCAGTCCCAATCCTTTCAAGTGAGCCCGCTAAACTTCACATTACTCCGGACCCGAGCGCTCAAAGATATGACAGATACACATGTGCATGCCTTAGGGTGTTAAAACACGTTACATATAACGATTTGATGCCCTCAGCGTGAAGAGTCTTATTACTTCAGACGACGGACGCACATTCTGGATGGAAAGCATGTGTTTGAATGTCGTGTAGTCTACTCTGATGAAAAGACGAATGTCACAAGACGGAATATCCTTGGAATATCCGCATCTTTGAAGCTCCGGTTCGATAACTCCACACGACGCCCTCCTTGCTTTATGTTGGCGACGGGGGATCGGGCTGCATCCGCTGGAAAAACGTAACTTCAACCATACATGAAATCTTCGGAAAGCGGAAGGGTCACCGCCTCCGTGCCTCCCTAAACATGATTCCCAGGCTGTCGATCATTAAGAAGACAAAATGCGGTGCCATCCCCAGATTGCAAATCCTTCAAGAGCGCCCATGACTCGTTGAAAGATCGCACAACCTTTCCCCCAGACATCCCACACATCGTGACGGAATCCAGGCCTAATCCCTTCAATGCAGCCTCTACGACTCCAAAACGCCGTTTCAGCCCCCGCATCGATCAAGATTAGACTATCAATCCTAGCCACAGCACTCGTCGACGCGCTCGGCGGCCCAGCAGAGTTCCACAACAGATTCACGTTTGATAAAGTCACCTCTATGGTTCCCAATGGCAAGTTCGCATTACCGCCCGGAGTATGGACAGACGACACGTCCATGACGCTTTGTCTAGCGCATTCGCTCGCTACTCACGCGTCCAGCACTGGATCGGATACAGGAAGTCAGAGAGGAGGATTTGACGAGGATGATCAGATGAAAGCGTACATCAACTGGTGGAAACACGGGATCCTATCAGCCACCGGGAAGTGTTTCGATATCGGTCATACCATCGCGCGTGCCTTGACGATATATTCGCGAGACTCGAAGAAAGGCTTACAGCAGATCCAGAAGGATCTGAGCAAAGATGTTTTCGGTGGGAATGGGAGTTTGATGAGGGTCTTGCCGATAGGGTTGGCGTATTGGCGGAATGAGGCGGATGCTGGGGAATATGCACGCCGCAGCAGTGCGACAACACACCCGAACGGCATGTGTCTTGAGGCATGCGAGGTGTGGACGGGGGCCATCGTGAAGGTCATCCAGGCGGCAGATCGCGGGGAGAGCCTGACCAAGCTCGATATCGCTGAACATTTCGCTAACTTTCCTTACACGAATGCGAAACTCCAAGAAGCACTAGCATTCCCTTCATCGACGCCGCGTCATCCGTCAGAATGTGAAGAGTTGGAGGAGTTTTATCGCACTCACCACTCACTCGTGAAACTCGCTACTGCATCCCGGCCGATACATGAGGACGGAGAGTTGGACCTTCCTAGCGAAAAAATCCTTCCCTCGACAGGCTACGTGCTGCATACCCTTGTCGCCGCGCTCTATGCCTTCTTCTCCACGGAAACATTTGAACAAGGAGCCATCGTGGCCGTGAATCTAGGTCACGATGCAGATACAGTGGGCGCAATTTACGCTGGCCTGGCCGGGTGTTGGTATGCCAGCGAAGAGAGCAGTGGAGGTGATGGATTTTGGAGTACTACGGTGAAAGAATGGAGAGATGCGATCGTAAAGAGGCAGCTGGTGGAGGAGGTGGCGGAGGAGTTGGTCGGGTTTTCTGCTAGACAAGGAGAGTGACCATCGCTGGTCTCAGTATGTAGAGATGGAGAGCGATGGTCATGGACGAAAGATGAATGAAATGAACTTTTGTCAAACTTTTGTGGCACCCAGGTCTAATCTTATCTCGGAATCTAATCTATGTAAGGCAAGCGCCTGCAATTTTTGACGCTTCGCTCAGGCTTCGCTACCCAACTCTGACATACGATTGATTCCCGGAGTATCGAAAGCCATGTCAATACTACTTACGCTTTCTCTCCTTTTTCATCACTTATATTTTCATTTATTCTGTCTTCAATTCCTCCAATGTCTTGGGGATCTGGAATCCCCGTTTCTGTGCTCCGTTCTGTCATATTCTGTGACCCATAAACCGTTCATCGGTTGCAGTCATTCGCGCTCCTTATCTTTCCATCTATAAATATCTAGCATACCGTTCTCTCATGCTACTCCTCGCTCATTACTCTACCAACCATCCACATCGTTTTGAACACTCTGGCCTGAAGGCTGATTGCGCCACAACTCTATTTGATCTGAGTGCTTTTGGTGTTACAGGACCCCGGACTACTTATGGGCTTTATTTAGTTTTGGCTGCCTCCACTACGGAAACCCAGGACTCCATCGAGGTGATGTCCTTGAACCACCTAAGAATCGTAGTCAAAACACGATGGCAAGGGCAAACCCAGACAACATACCTGGCAACATTCGGCTTTTCCTCCATGATGTTGCTACCTGAAGTTCTGAGTAGATCGGCGTATGGAAGGTGGAACAGGTCTGCGAGTGTGAACTCCTGTCAACGAACCAAAAGATGTGTCAGGCGCATTCTCGCAATAAGGCTATGATGAAGGATGCTGACATCGCCGGCGAGGTAGTTCTGCTTGCTCAAGATCTTGTCGTATACATCAAGTTTGCCAGATAGCGATGTGATTGCTGCATCATATGCTGCAACATCGGTAGATTTCCCTTGAATCCTAATATCACAAAGGTCTTCAGTTACAGCATACAACGGCGATCACCGTGGAACTCACGGTTTAAACACTTTCTCGACCATGGCCCCCTCAGCAAAAGGGTTGAAATCGAATGCTTCTAACGACACGGCCTGTTCGAAAATGGCGTTTGCCTTGGGGTCGGAAGGAATAAGTGCGGGTCCTTGTTCAGGATATTTCGCAACGATGTAGCGAGCGATCGCTCTGCTCTCGTACAAGATGAACCCATCGTCGTCCTAGGAATATCGGACTCGTGATGAGTATCATGTAGATCGGCCTCTGAACAAGAAGAATAAACATACGAGATATGGGACTTGCCCCTTAGGATGCTTCTGCATGTATTCCGGAGACTTGATCGCTACGAAATCCTTCTCATCGACGAACTCGTATGGGACTTTCAGCTCAGCGAGTACGACGGCGACACGTTTTGTGCATGTGGCGAAAGCGATTCCGTGAAGCTTGAGAACCATTGCGGTGTGGGATATTAGAGGGTAAGTCGGAATTGGCAAGCTACTAGATCGTGCCAGTGGACAAGGTGTGGAACATGGATGTCGATTCTCGACCCTTTATAGGT
>CEMG01177119.1:7662-26664 GCA_001179705.1 Baeospora myosura
CCATGGTCGATGCGCCTCCCCCGCAACGCATAGTTCCCGGTGCCCCGCCCCCCACACCTCTATCTAAATCCCAAATAAAGAAGAAGCGAAAGACCAAAGCCAAAACAAACGAATCCACGCCTGATTCTCCGGTTACCATTCCTGACGCTGCTTCTGCCGCGCTCGTTGACAAGGCACCGGAGCCTTCAGATGTGCAGGAAGGTACCATCGCCCCAGAGCTAGTCGCTCAGCCCGAAGAAACGAAGGTGGAAGAAGAACTCGAGGTTTCATGGAAGCCAAGCCCGATTGTCGAACTCGTACAGAAGAGGCTCAAGGCTACCACCAAAAAAATTGTATGTCTCAGCGCTCTTCCGCGTATGCGTCGAGTCTCGATTCACTTCTGAAATGTTGATTTTTGTACAGTCGCGGATATCAGTCTATGCCTCCACCGATCCTGAAAAACTCAATGACGACCAAAAGCGTACTCTGAAGACTCTTCCTACGCTGGAGGCCATTCAGAAGGAGCTTGGGGAGGTCAAGAAGGCTGTCGAGGTAGCTAACTATCTTTGACGACAGAGTTGATCCAGCGCTAACCCTTGACCATAGGTTCATGAGGCTGAATTGGCCCAGGAACTGTCTGCGCAACGCAGAGAGGCCGCCCAAGCTGAAAGAGAAAGAATAGCGGAAGCAGTATCCTCCGCTGAGGTGTGTCTCCATTCACGTCCGGACCCTCCCTTTCATTCACACCTTATAACATAGGCATCACTTACCTCAAAAGCAGTCGATATCCTGCAATTTTTGCAATTCCGTCGGGCGTTCTTCTCAGGTGATCTCGGTCTTGTCTTAGATCAGAGTGAGCAGGACGCGATAAGCAGTATTGGAGACGTACTGCTTGGGGACGACTTTGAAGCTAAGAAAGCGGTAGTCAACGGATTCCTCACTCAGAATGGAAACTTCGAGGGCGTTTCCTGTACGTGCAATTTTTTTATGTTTCTGGAGCCCGTTGATGGAATGAAAACTTCTTCCTTGTCTTTAGACACTCGCCTCGCAGAGCTGACCGAGCAGGGCCTGAATCCTCCCCGTGCTCCTACCCCTGTTCAGGAGGAGGTCTCTGAAGAATCACAAGAGTCAGAGGACCCCGTCGATGTTGTAGCGAGCATCGATATCCACGCAGAAATCTCGGTGTCCGGTGTCCCGGCTCCCCTGACCAATTCGAACAGTTTCCACTTCATGCAAGCCAGCGAGCTCGAGACTCCCTCATTCGAAGAGAATGCTGAGTGGGTCGAAGCAGCCGATGCTCAGGATGCCCCATTAGCTGCTCAGATTATAAATGGACTTCTGGATGCTGTCGAACCTCAGTCAGAGGTACGTGCTTTTGATTCCAGTTCAAAACAAATTATTTACTGTGTCGCCGCGGAAATTTTAGCCTCCGTTGTCGGCCAACGGACCCATCGATTGGGCAGCTGACGACGAGGAAGGTCTTCCCTCCTTGCCCAGCCTCCAGGCCAAATTCGGTACTTCTGGTTCTGCCACGCCTATTGCCGAACCTGTCGAGGAGCAACAATCTGCGGTGAATGGACACGCCAACGGAGAGGCAACACCGCTGGAGGAAGACGGTTTCACACCGGCTCGTGGTGGAAGAGGTCGCGGAAGGCCTGACCGCGGTGGTGGTGAACGTGGATTCCGTGGCGGTTACAGAGGTGGTTTCCGTGGAGGTGACCGTGGCGGCTTCCGCGGCGGTGACCGTGGAGGATTCCGTGGGGGATTCCGAGGTGGTGACAGAGGCGGTGAGACTAAATTGTTATCGTGAATCAACATGTGCTAAGCGTGATTTCAGCGGGAGGCGGTAGCCGAGGACGAGGTGACTGGAGAGGCGGTGATGGTGAGCACCGCGGACGCGGGGGACGGGGACGGGGACGGGGCGACCGGGGTGGTATGTGTTCTCATTCTCCTCATCGTTGATTGCTGTTTACTCATCATCGTCTCTTCTGACCAGGTGTACATACACCCACCACACCTGCATGATGGACCTTTCTTGTAAAACAGGCCTGATATTTACTTTTCTTTGTTCTTCGCGTTGTTTTCTTTGCAAATTCCATGAGAACGTACCCTGCTTAGGCTAATGGCACCGTCGTCTTTCGAGCTCTTCCGTCAATATGTATTGTTTTGTGCGGTGAAATGAGAGGAAACACTGTTGGACCTCAGATAGATAACTTTGCTCCGGGAATACACGGATCGGACGATCTGTGGCGACAGATCGATCGACCATGCAGACGTAACCGAAGTGAATTTTGATTAAATTTGTTGGTACTCCCCGCCAACCTGCTTGCTGACCACCATCAGTCAGTGAGTGCACATACGCTAATGCTACAATACACTGTCATGAACATCTACACAGGGACTGCGCACTCTACGTCACCTTGAATAACTTTGGTTGGGCTGCATAACTTCTGCAGGTCACAAAATGGCTGGCGCAGATGTCATCGATTATTCTCTGTATCTTGTGACGGGACGGGACCTCCTTCCTCCAGGAATGGTGTGTAGATAAGTACGTACAGTCTGGTTGACTTCACTCATCTATCTCCAGGACTATCTTGAATCCCTTGAACAAGTACATTCGCGGTCTCTCCCGCCTCTGGCATCCAGGCTTCTGATTCTTTTCGGCAGTCCTTGCAGGGAGGTGTAACCATCGTTCAGATTCGCGAGAAGACGACGGACACTGCTGAGGTAATAACGTGTACTCGACCTCGCCGCCGGACTACTAATATCGACTGGTTATGGCAGTTTATTAGGATTGCGAAAGAATCTAAGGTAATCTGTGATCGTTATAACGTTCCCCTCCTCATAAACGATCGTATCGACATTGCCCTTGCTATCAACGCCACCGGAGTTCACTTGGGGCAAACTGATATGCCATTTGCCCTAGCAAAGAAGCTTCTGCCAACGGGTTCCATCATCGGCATATCTTGCAATAATATAGAGCACGCAAACATGGCGGTTCAGGATGGTGCTGACTATGTCGGCATTGGTGCAGTATGGGGAACTCAAACAAAGGCACTGACATCACCAATCATCGGTGTCCGCGATGTTGGGCCAATATTGGAAGTGCTGGATGGAACACAAATCAAAGCTGTCGCTATAGGTAAGCAGATTGAGATCAGGAGCTCTTTGAATTTCCGCTGAACAGTCACCTCATCGTTCCTCAGGTGGTATCAAATCACATAACTTGCTAAGGACTCTGCACGGCAGTGTCTCCAGAACCGGCCATCCTCTGGATGGTGTTGCGATCGTTTCAGACATTGTAGCATCACCAGAGCCAAAGCTAGCTGCTGAGAGGCTTTCTAGTACAATCCGGTCATTTAAAGCCCTTCCATCCGCAATAGGTGTTCTGGCACAGTCCCCCGATGAGTTGCACGCTCGCATACTTGAAGGCGTCGCTCGTCTTATCGAGCACGTCAGAGAACGCAACCCCTTGATCCATCAGGTTAGTTTGGATGCCGATGAATAGGCTTGGATAGTAGTACTTGAAGCTCAACCTCCTGCGCAGATTACTAATAATGTCGTAGCAACCCAGTCGGCCAACGCGACTCTCGCGATAGGTGCCAGCCCCATCATGGCCACCGCTGCCGAGGAGATGGAAGCTTTAGCCCGAATTCCTGGCGGGCTCCTGGTAAATATCGGTACCTTGACGGGCCTAACGGGAGAGGGGATGTTGCAAGCGGGTATGTGACGCCATTGGACCCTCTGTCTTGCCTTCAAATGTTCTTCGGTCAAGGTATACATGCAAACGCGCAACGGAAGCCTATTGTTTTCGATCCTGTTGGAGTCGGAGCCTCCAACTTCCGCAAGGAGACGGTCAAAAGTGAAGGAACTTGTTTCCTCTATACCTCTTATGTACCAACGACCAAATCTAGATCTACTGAACACATGGCAAGCCAGTGTGATCAAGGGGAATGCAGGCGAACTTGCTGCTCTGTCCGGCTCGACTGAGGTGAGTGTCATTGTGGGAGGCCTTCTTTCTCACTGATATCGTCATGAAGGTCTTATCCAAAGGAGTTGACAGTGTGGGTTCTGGATTCAAAGATCCACCTGCCTTCGTCAGAGCACTGGCGAATAAAGAGAGTGGGTCATATATGATTCTCTGCTAGTATTGCCCTCATCAGCCCTCATCATTCTATCGCTCACAGGATGTATCGTCATCCTCACTGGTCCGACAGACTATGTATCGGATGGCCAGACCGTTGTCGCGCTCAACAATGGTAACGCGATGCTCGGGCGGATAACCGGCTCCGGTTGCCTGGTCGGTACATGTACTGCGACATACTGTGCTGCTGCATCTGCATTGGCCGATGTCAAGGCAAAAAACGACGGTGGAAAGCTGGTCAATGGTGACATGTTCCTTGCCGCAATTACCGGGTATGCCTTGGAACTTGACTACAGAGGGATACTGACGCGCTTCCTTTTCATATCAGAGTCCTCGTGCCAACCATAGCAGCTGAATTGGCCGTCACCAGGGAAGATGTACGAGGGCCAGGAACATTCTTGCCAGCACTTCTCGACACGCTAGGAGCGTTGACGCCCCAGGACATCAAAAATCTCGCTAAAATCTCCATGTATTGAGCTATATGCCAAGGAAGGACGTAAGAAGAAGTTGGCGGCAGGCTGCTGTAGTACTACGAGGATGAGGTGAACTTCATTGGTGATAGGAAAACTTGGATCCCCGACTTCGATAGATGGGTACTTCCGTATGGCACAATCCTAAGGCAATTCGACTCCACTCTGACCCAGGAAAATCGACGGTTTCAATCCAGTATGTATATCTAGGGAAATTGTCGTTATCATCAACAGTTTCCCCTCAAAGTTGCCAACTCGGACATACTTGTACATTTGCATTGTACGAAAAATACTAATGATGAGTGTTTATCATATCTTTGTTCCTATGGCCCACCATACAGCCGTATCATCCCTTATATCAAGCACTCGAAGCAAGGAACGTGTGGGGTTCTTCTAAGACATGAGAGAATGGCATGGCCTCCGTGGGCTGCAGCCAATTCTTAGAATCGTACAGCGCATATGGTGGAGAGTCGATCATGTGAAATGTGTAGGCGAAGCGAGTACGTGAACTGGTGTTTCGCTCCGATTTATGGAGAACAGAACCATGGATCAAGACCGTATCCCCTGGGTGGAATCATGAGAAGTGAGGAAAAACTACCCAGTGAAACAGAGTTGGATGTACCTGGGGAGCACGTCTCAAGTTTATAGTCTCCGCTGAGTTGGGTTGGGTCTCCATGTTCGGCGTCGGCGGAAAGATACTCGAAACCTGTCCCACCGTTCGGAAGTCTCACAAATCGCTTAGTGATTTTCGTGGATAAGTGCGAGCCAGGTAAAAATGACAATGCACCATTCTCAGAAGTGCACTGCTCCAGAGCGATCCAAACACCGAGAGCAGTCGGCGGATCTGTGTACTGAAATAGATAGGTGAATGTTGATAATATGGACCAAGACACTGGACGATGCTCACTAGGAATGTCCTGTGGTAATACATATAGAAAGAGCATAAGAGATCGATGGATGAGGTGATAGACGTGAAAGACGGACGAGTCGTTATGTTCGGGTACTGTAAGAGGTACCATTAGGTTGAAATCTGGATAGAGTACCCAGTGATAGTCCTCACCTTCTCCACCTATCTGCGTTTGCTTCGTTATCACCATGGACTGGAGTGCTATCCGCGAGTAGATAAATATCGGAACATAGGGGCCCGGGGGCGGTGTGGCGGCACGCACCCACTGGATCATGATGGAACTTGAGATCGCGCACTACTGCCTTGAGTCGATCATTCTGCAGAGTAACTTTACGGAACAGGGGGTCAAGTTCATGGAGACCTGGATTGGATAAGTGGCCGATGGTCTCTTATGTCTCTGAACGGTAGGAAAATACGCAAGATCGAGGCTTACCATGTCCTATCTTATTGACAGCCTTCTGCTTCTCTCTTGTCAGCTTGCCGTTCGAGTCAACTGCATCTGTTTCCAAGAAATAGCGGCTTCATCCGAATCGAAAACGTTCAGTATGAATCGCCATCAGGACATTTCGAGATAGTGCCCCGACTTACATCTTGTCCCCTGACGACAAGAAGTAATCGTCCCCAACGTGGTTGTCATCCCCGGTGGTGAATTTAACCTGTAAAGAAATACGTTAGATGTAGTCGTACACTGTACTGACTGGCAATTGGACGGTGCACACCAAGGGGTGGTCTTCTACGGGGAAGTCATCCAAAAGCTGCTTAGAACGAGCCAATAATGCATCGTTTTCGGACCGTTTCACAAATTGTGGCAGCACGATGTATCTAATGGTGCGTTTAGATATTGGAGTGTTCAATGGTTGGTATCTGAGATGAGGCTACCCGTCACGATAGAACTGTTCCGTTTCGGTGATAACAGATTAGTACCAGAGTCATTCCATGACGTCGTCAAAGGTATAGTGGGGGAGAACGTACTTGTGCAATCTGCTCTTCAGTCAGAAACTCTGGCATTGTACTAAGACGACTTCAAGTTCAAGTTCGAGTGCGAGTTGAGAGCCGCGCTCGTAATCTCGACCCGGGGAGATCCGCGCTTCCATATCTGATAAGATTAAATAAGGCGGAATCGAAGGCTTGTACAGCACGTGTTGCTGAGCACTCCGATAGAACTTGAAAGCTTGACCACCGGGCCCGCGTACATCAGAGCCATCCGACGGGCAATTCTTCATCCCAAGGAGTCAACTAGTCCGTAGGGCCCTATTCCCGTAGGGAGCGGATGCAAACAGTTGAACCAACAAACTACGATTAACAAAGTGATCCGTGGTCCAAGCTCAAAGACCCACTACCCTGCTACAGAATCTGGCCCATCAATGTTTTCTCCATTCGCCAGCTGCTGAATGAAGTGATCAATCTTCGCCTTATGAATCCGATGATGCTCCTGCCAGCCTTTCCAAGGATGGTGCGAATGCTGTTGGTTGCAACCAAGAAACCAATTCAGTAAAGTATCAAACGCAACAGCAGAGATGGTCATAAAGGAGAATTCCGCACCATTCTCCCGAAAGCCTGAAATATCTTGTCGGAGGTTCCTTCGGGCTTGTTACAGAAATATTTGGCTAGTAGGACATCGTCTTCCCGACTGTATCGCATCTTCTTGTCAGGGGGTTGAGGCAGTGGTTCATCCCCGTCTGTACGGTTGAGTTCATGCTTATGTCTCCGCCAGAACTTCATCCACGACGCGCGAGAGTGGTGTGGCGCCTTTCCGAAACGAGAAACATAAGCCGGGGTAACGCGTGCAAACGGCAGACTCACTTTCGCAGCAACGTCTTTCCAGAACAGGACCATATCCAGCCGCCCCTGCGACCTGAATTTGGAAGAGAACGATCGGTAACCAAGCATCTTGACCCCAATAGAGACCCAAAACTCACTTTCGGTATTCCAAGAACCGGACCAAAAATGTAACATCCTCTTCCGTGAACGCAACACCCTTCCCCGTCGTACTCCGGAACAGCGCCCTCGGTGGCGTTGGTGATCGAGTCCTTGTGCCAGCATCCGCGCGAGCCCGATGTTGCGCGGCAGCGATGGTCCCCATGTTCGGTATAGTACGATGCGCAGGCTCTTCGTCTTCCATGTCTTGGTCCCCATCATGACTCGGAGATTCCGAACGCATCTTGTACCCGCCTAATCGTATTTGATGTTTGTTACAGTACCGGCGCCATGAATAGAACCTGTTTGGAGGAAGGCATCAGCATTCAGAGGGGATCAGATTTAGACCATCAAGCCTTTCGTACGTGTGATGTGGAGCCTAGTGATAATCGTTAGCATACTACATTGATGCGTCAGAGTCTGAGACTTACCTTGACGGCAATACGTTCACAGATTTCCCGCAGACTGTTGAATGGATCTGAGCCGGAAACGGACTAGGTAGTATGGTGTCACATACCTAAGTACGAGGCCTTGACTCTGGCAGTAATCGATGTATTTTTTGAGGTATTCTACGTCATCGGAAGTGAACAAATTGCCACCATACGTGCTCTTGATCACCCGAGTTGGAGGTGTTGGTGATCGTTCGAGTGGGTTACGATTTAGAACTAGTGTCGAGGCTGGTGCAGCTGGCGTTGACTACTCTCGGAATGAGATAGGATCACCATGCATTTTATAACAACCTACCTGCATCCGGGTGCGCTTTCGTCCTCTATTACCCTTGTCGGACGGGTCAACAGGTGAAAGTGTCGATGGTCCAGCCCCAGCATTCGAAGATGGGTTAGGTTCTTCAATGTATTGCTGCGTAGCGGCCTGATCGTATGGTTGGTCGTACTACGATGGAAGACAAAAAATCAATCGACTGCCAAAGAGATGAGATATCGGCGACCAAACCTACAGTAGCTTCATAGTAAGGTCCCCATGTCCTTTGATCATCGTTATATCTGTTGTAGTCAAAGGTCGTAGCTGTAGGGGCAATGGTGTCTCCAGCGTGAGGCGTATGTTCACCATACGCAACCCAAGTCTCGTCGCGGTAAGCAGGTCGGTGCAACATCTGAGGCTCCTGGGCAGGAACAATGTGCGTCTGCTGGGGGGCTATCCCAGTGGTGCTCTGCCATGTCTGCGGCGGTGCTGGTGTGGAATGCATACCGCGCGGTGCAGGATGAATCGCAGGGTGATGGTACATTGGGTAGGGAAAGGTATTATGCGGGTGGACGAGGGTCTCTACATGAGGCATCACCGGGCCTGTGTGAAGAGCTTGAGGGTGCAGACTTTGGGGAGGGGCGATTTGACGGGGGGCCTGGTCAACCTGCATGTCATTCTGACCTTGGCGACTGCTTCGCCGCGGATGGGGTTGTGAGGCAGCAGTGGACGTCGAAGCAGTTGGTGGTATCTCAGCCGGGGGAGGTACTCTTCATGACAGTCAATAAATCATGCACCTTCGCCGAGATAGATAGACAACTCACTCATTCCCGGTGACTTTACAGTTTGCCCAATTCTGGTGGAATGTTTGCAGCTCTTCTGCCTTGATGCATTCGTGTATCCAGCGGTAGCTGAGGACGATCTTGCCTTTCTTCCCGGCATATTGGCGATACAGATTTTGACCAGACGATAACAGAGGGTCAACTACACATATTATATTTAGCATAAAAATTCTAGCTCTGTGGGTCCAACTCGTGCTGTACGACTAGTCGCACAGATTATAGGACCTTCAGATCAATGACACGTACCGATAATGTAAGGCACACCGCTATATCCGGGAGAAATGGTGCCGCCATGTTTCTGTGTGGCTCAATCAGTAATGAGTCCATATGTATCAACCGTCGCGAGACAAAAGGACACCCAGACATCACAGCAACATATATGTCCGTTGGAGCCAACGATTTCTGTAGCACATTTCCAACATAAGAACGCGACTGACCGTGATCAAATTAACAAGGTTTTCTCTATCATGGACATCCTTCTCGACGTAGATGGCGAGCGGCGTACCCAGCATAGGGTCAAGAAAGAGTTCATCATCGACTGCGAGGTCAGAGATATCGGGAGGCTGATGGTGGATTTGAATGTTTTGGTCGAGATGAGCGCGGCGCGTCGAAGACCTTGCGGGTGCCATGGGTCTTGGCCGAACACAGATAATCTGCAGTGGTGGTTGGAGTCCTCGACAAGCTTTCGCACGCATGTTCTCTTTTCAGGCGGAGATCCAATTCCCCACCCAGACTCGTTTCGGAGTCCTTCTCCCGCCTCATGATATTTTCTAACACCCTGTATGAATCTTTCGACGCTGTGGGCCATCTTTCTGGGCGATAGACAGTAGAAGGATATGCCTTGGATTTTATTGAGAGGACGAATGACTCCGATGGTCGGACCGTGACTCACCAATCGCGATGGCTTCAATCCGAATGTCGATATCCAGGTCCCTATGGTGCTCTGAATGCAGTATGAGCAGAGAGTTCCCGCAGAAATCAACTTGCCATGTAGAGTTTCGTTAGGTGGTCCAGACAGAACCTCTTTAATTTGGTTTGCTTCCGTGAGTACCGCTTGACAATAGTTATTTTGTTTCATTGGCGTCGACGTGTCCCCCTCCCTCACATAAACTCTGTTCTGCTCCTTTCTTGACATATAGCTGGACAGATGCTCCATCCTGCAGAAATTATTGAAAGGAACCATTCAACGTCTCATCCTCTATTTCCGTGAGTCAATTGTCCACTCCGATTTACCTCCACGATCATGATCGTTTTTTTCATTAAAGGTTAACGTCACCTTCCATTTCCTTCTGACTTCACTCGCCCAAACCTTGTTGCTTGACATATAGCCTGACATGAGCCCCACTTTCTCACACGAGTTACGACTGCAAACTTTGTATTTTGATGATGGATGGCCATTCAGGCCCGGCGTGTACCATAGTGGTCCTGTTCAAACATCTCGTCTGTCGTAGGCAACTGGACACCTCCACCTGGATCTACTGCCTCGATGTGTGCCTCACCCCTCAGGATCCCTTCCAGACCTGTGCTGGAGGGGAAATGAACTTCCCCCTTCAACGAAGAAGCCGAATCCGGTGACCTTTCCTCTCACAAACCCTGAATTCCGTTTCATTTCCTTCCCTATCTTCCCCGCGGGTTTACAGTGACGAACATTACTTCCAATCAGCCTCTCGCATCTCTGGATTCTAATAGCGGCTTTGGTCACGCATCCTTTAAACATTCTCGTCAACTTTCGTAACAAGCGGTGATTAGTATGGGAAGAAAAATGGTGTAATGGTCAATGCTGATTAGATGCTGATTAGAAGTCGATGACGCCCGGGGAATTTTTCTCTCAGCTCTCCGTCCCGCTCGAGCAGGTATCAAACTCGGAACTTCTGCTCTTGCGCTCGGTGATCATTCTTGCGCCGCGCAACTAAAGGCGCTCAAAGTCTCGTAAAGAAAATGGAGCCCAAAGGGCGCCCAGGAGATCCGGAATGCCTGCATACTATGCATGAGAATGCAAGTAGCAGTTTGATCAGCAAACGCAGACCATTCCGCATTCGACTGTTCAATAACTATCCCATATCTGAAGCGATCATGTCACCACTCGCGCCGCCGCCGCACGATCATAGTCACCATTGCTCCGAGTCCCAGAGTCCCAAGATAGTCCTGTACGTACACTTTCGCATGACGGATGAATATCCGAGCATTAGCATGATACATAGAGGATGATCCTGTATGATCACAAATTCAGTCTTACAGATGATCACCTATGATCACTCGCGAGTCGCCGTCGAGCATACGATTGACATCAATTGCTGTCGCTATATGTAGATTCATCGACAAGCTACGATCGTATTTCTGCATATGATATGCCCTGATATGCCTCCGTCTCCGAGTGGCCTCCGACTCCCGAGCCCGGAGAGTCCTGCGATTGATCCTCCATCAATCCTGATCATGATCATTTTCCGCCCGGGGCTCAACCGGGGCTTGCATTTTCTCCGCAACGCTTTATAGCGCTTTATCGTCTGCTAACTCGGCCTTACATCTTCCATGCGCAATCAGGTATACGCCTGGTGCGTATGGGTGTTAGGAGATTGTATGGTTGAGATCCCGCCGAGGAGACAGATGTGTGATGTCCGATGATATCTATGACCCTTCCCATGCATTGAGTCTCGAGGATGATCAGGGCGGATGGCCTGATGAACTCGAGGTGGGTACTGTGTTCCGTTTGCGCGCGTGAGTCAGGCTGAGGGCAGCTGAGGGCTCTGCCTGCCAGTGCTTGCACATTTTACATATGGCCCTATAGCGCAAGCCTTGGCGGGATGGTGTTCAACAGACAACCGCTCTCATGACATCCCGATGAATCTTCCGATTCAATCACCTTAATCATCCTCAATCATTTGTGGAGTTCGTCCCTCGACTATCAAGATCGAAGTGGTTTCCAGCGTTTTCGCAACCTCAATGTATCGATCATCCTCGAGACTCCTCTTGTTGACCGAGGGTCGCGAGAGGGCGGGCCGTGATCGAAGTCGACCCCGCCATATTGCCTCAAATTGGCAAGGCTGGGCGCGACATGTGTTTGTCTGTCAGTACCAATGGTATTTCCAATCAGTCTAGACTCTCTTCCTTTCGTCAAATATAAATCTAATATCCGAGAAGGGCTTCGTATTGATTGTTGTGAAGAACTTGCTGTACGCAATTGATCATCATGTTCTGGGGTTCTAAACTCGGAAACGCCGGCGGTTGGACATAAGGGGTAACCTGCAGCTTACCGATGCAGCGATGGACCTTGAAGCAGGAGGGCGTTTGACCTTTGAGACTCGGACTTTTTGAACGGACGGTCGCCTAGAAAGACGGAACAAAAAGACAAGGAGTCATTGTTAGGAGAGAATTCGGGGAGCATGGGAACGAGTGGGATGTGGCGGTAGGCGTCAAGTAGAGCGCTGGAGGGGTCATTCTGGATTATTGTACTTCCTACACTAATTATTGTCCCGGGAATAGAGTTCTATTGGATTGCTACCCTGAAAAGCTGATCCATATTCGAATTTACGGAAAATAAAAGAAGATCTGAATAGAAGTTGCAGCATGCGGAGATTGAAAGCAAACAATGGCAAACAATTGTTAGCGAAGGTTGCTCTCACGAATTCATCGAGCTGCAGTTCCCTTACCATCACCCAAACACCAGTCCCGCCGTTTCCCCTTTCCTCCAGCCATGGCTTCTGTCGCAGGCCGCAAAAAATCTATCGTATCCAGCGCAGGCCTCCAGATCGATACTCCAGTCGCCAACAACACCCTTCTCAACCAAGCCGCCATCACATCTCTCTACCAGGAATGCTCCCGTCTCAAGGCTCGTCTCATGTGCATACGAGGCTTTCCACATTACTTTGCATTGGTGGCTTCCACAAATGCTCGCCAGTCTACAGACCCTGTCACACAGCTCTGGGATCTCTTCTCCTATGGCGTGCCCCTTTGCTACATCTTCGATCAACTCCCTGAGGAGGAGGGGTTCAAGAAAATCAACAACTCAGACTTCAAGCAGGACGGGAATGAGCCCATTCCTGACCGTGCAAAGAAGCATGGCATCGCGCTCTTCGCCATGCAGATAAGAACCGACAAGGTCACCCAGAACATCCCTGGGTGCGAGCTGTTCACTGTAACAGACTTGTGGGATCGAGACTCTACAGACGGTCTCGTCAAGGTACGCTCTCATTGTTCCGCTACTTTGTGCAGCTCGCCTCACGCCCACATCACGAAGGTGATTAAAACGGTCATAGCAATCGTGAACCACCTGCCGCCCCACGCCTTCGAGGAATCACCCCCTTCACCCCCTTACATGTCGTCTCATGATTCTTTCGAGGGTTCTTTGTCCAATGATTCCAACACGCAGCTTCCCGCGCCGAACGCACAGGAATCGGCGCGGAACAACATCGTCAGGGAAATGGTGGAGACGGAACGTAAATTTGTACAAGATCTGGAGATTATGCAGGTGAGTCCCTTTGTTCTTTCATTAACGCCTTTGTCTGAATGCAGTTCGAAGAAATACTCCACGGCCTTGTCGCAAAGTAACCTTATCGACCAGGACACGATCCATCTCCTCTTCCCCAATCTCAACAAACTTCTGAACTTTCAACGCAAGTTCCTTATTCGGCTAGAAAGCACTATAGAGCTTCCCTGGACGGACCAGCGATGGGGCCAGCATTTCCTGGAAAGTGTGAGTAACTCTCCATTCCTCGCCCTCTTTTGGGGTTTCCCATTGTGATGGTTCTGATTGTTTTCCCTTCATTTGCGGTGTGACTTATTCGGGAACAATAGGAAGAAGAGTTTGTCGTGTACGAACCCTACTGCGCGAACTACACGACCGCGTCGGAACTTATGCAGGCGAACGAACAGAACTTATCGGTGAGTACCGCTCTATATCGCCTTGCCTGTTGGTTCGCACAAGCTCCCACGAGCTATGTTGACCTGACAACCTCATGGCTCGGCATTTGCCGCCGGCTTGAACCACGCTAACAACACATGTCAACAGGCGCTGAATCACCTCATCAATGTCAAAGGCGAGCTGCCAGCTTTCCTAATCAAGCCCATTCAGCGAGTATGCAAATATCCCCTGTTGCTTGACGTGAGTTTCACCGTAGTCGGTCTGCCATGTCTTTCTCTTACTGATATTTGTCGCCATCAGTCTCTCATCAAGGCTGCGAATCCTGATAGCTATCCTCACTACGCCGAACTAAAGGCTGGTTCCGACGCAGCCAAGCGCATCACTGATAAGATCAATGAAGCACAGCGACACGCCGAGAATGAGCAGACTGTAACAAATCTCCGGTCGCGCGTCGATGACTGGAAGGGTCACCATCTCGAAAACTTCGGCCAGTTGCTCCTAGACGACATATTCATTGTCACCAAATCCGACATCGATCGGGAGTATCACGTCTTCCTGTTTGAGAAGATCATTCTTTGTTGCAAAGAAGCTCTACCCCCTCCGCCGAATGGGAAGAAAGTGTCGAAGAGTAATTCGATGCTGAAGAAACAGGGTCCACAATTCACGCTCCCGGGAGGCATGGGATCGACGCAGAAAAAAAATACCCCTCTTCTCCTGAAGGGTCGTATTTTCCTCGGCAACGTAACACAGGCCGTCCCCGCATCTCCTCGAAACTCCACATGTAGGTGTCTCCGCTTCTACCGCCTTTTGGTGCACTGCTGACGTACCTTTCGACAGCTTCATCCATCCCTACACAATATCCCCTAGCTGTCTGGTGGAAAGGCGACGACGATCTCGAATACTTCACCTTGCGCTGTAAACGAGAAGATCAAATGCGTCAGTGGGAATCCATGATCAACCGTCTGATCAAGGAGGCTGCTCAGCGTCGCGCTTCAGAACGCGGTCCCCAGAGCAGGCTTGTCCCTAACAGCACAAATCCACGCAATTATCCAGGTTACGCCGGTGTTCCTAATGGTTCATCCGCCTATCAAGGGTATAACGCTCAAACTCGCAGTCGGGGCGACAGCGTGTATGCCCGGGAGGACCAGATGAACGGGAACAGTTATGTCAACAGCATGTATGGTGGCCCACAGGGCTATCCCCAGCATGATGGGTTCGAGGATGGTGATGAGGATGACTTCGAGGATTATCCTCCGTCAAACGCCACCAGCTCGTACGCTTCGTCAGGTCGGGGAACGCCGATGGGTACTCGCAGGGGTACCGCCGTGAGCATGCCTCCCGAGCGAGAATCAACGCCAGGTTACGATCGACCGCGGGCCCAGACAGAAGGAGGTGACGGTCCCAACGTGGCCCAGTGGCGAACGAATGGATCAAATGGAATGCCAACACCACTAGGGGTCTCAGCAACAACAAATGGCGTTCATCGGCCAATTACACCTCGACTCGCTTCCACCATGAGTAGTACCAGCTACCAATCGGACGCCACTTACAACAACGGCGGCAGTGCTCGCTCTAGACCACAATTGCGGAGTCAATTTAGCTCGACAAGGCTGCGAACCGCTAATGGCTACGACGGTAATCCCGATTTCCGTAGTAACGGCGCCCCGAAATCCGCGAACCCCAACGGTCAACCAACCCTTAACCGCTCACGCAGTGCGAGCCAACCTTCAGCGTACATCCCGAAATCCATCCCACCACCTCTACCTCCGCAATCACAGTGGATGTCTCGTTCGAATACCTCGATGAGCAGTAACAACAAGCGCGGCAGTGGATCGAGTCAATCCACCGGCGACAGCTCCGAATATTCACCTAATTCATCATCACCAATCACGCCGTTTGGTTCCAGCGAGTCTTCACTGGGCGGCGTGGGCATTCGACAGTCCCGTTCCCAGCATTTTGAAGGTGCTATCAACGGAGGTCCCCAATCATACCCACCGGTGAAAGTCAAGGTGCACTTCCACGAAGACATCTTTGTCATTCAGGTAGCGCGGTCAACCGAGTACGACGATCTTGTGGAGAAGGTCGGGCGGAAGATCCGTCTCTGTGGTCCTCGTCGCGACGACGGTCCTCTGCGAGTCAAGTACAGAGACGAGGACGGCGATATGGTGTCGCTAGGTTCAACAGAAGATGTGCAGATGGCATTTGAGCAGTATCGGCCTGGGGGACAGGTTACCCTTTTCGTCACATAACCAACTTAATCTTGCATCAACTACGCTCTTCACTCGGTCTCCTCCCCCGACTAATCTCTGCATATAATGCATTATCGTACATATTATCGTCCTACGCATCCGCATCCGACACGTCCACCATCAAAATTTACATACACTCGACTCTCATCGCATCTCATGGCATCGATATCATTTTCAATCTCCATTTTTCATTCGGGACACTCATTGTCAACACTCATCCATCTCTCCTTTCTCTCTCTCTACATTTTGTATTACTGGCTTTGCCCATGATCACTATCCTTCGTCTCGTCTTTTTCATTCGGCATTCTGACCTTTCATCTCTTTTGACGAAGAGGTTTGATACTTCCCCTCATTGCCAGCATCTTTTTCTCCGCTATCTAATTGTTATCTGTTTTCTTTCGGATTACCAGCCCTGGCAAGGCCACGACCGTCTGATTGTTGGGTGGATTGTTTTATGTACCAAGTATCACTATTAGAGGAAATGCAACAGGCATACTGGACACGCGACCCAGGCGTGAATAGAGTTTCTATGAACTCGGTGTGCGATTGCCGCAAGGGAGAGAAAAACCTTCCCTCTATCTGTGCCTCTATCTGCTGGTGTTTCAATTTCCGCTCATGATGGACGTTCCTCAAGAAGTCAACCTTTTTCGTTCCGATTTCGATGGCAATGAGTAGACTTGTGTGTAAGTACGTCAACTACGATTCCATGAGAAGACCCGATGCCTTCATTCCCAATTGCAATTGACCTCACTGACTGAAGTTTTTGATACCAGTAAAGTTGTTGATTGGTCCAGCGGCACCCCCCGACACTTTGAGGTACGACCAATCCCATGTACCTAACGTGGCTGTGAGCAAGGGTGATACAATATGATCATGGAGATTGACTGACCAGTACAAGCTCCGACCCCGCAATTCACGGCAACCCGCTTCGCGCCACTGGCAACGGTAATCGTCGAGGTAGATCCGACGAAGTTAACACCCTGTATTCCGTATGAGGTCCCGGTCAAGGGTCTTCAGTGCCAAGGGGACTCACAGAGATTACGACTCCTGTACCTGGCGTTCCGAGTGTTGAGGGGTAGCTCTGGAGTAAACACGGTGTTGGATATTGTTGTTAGCGATGGAGTGTACTTCCTCACCTGGTCGATGATGACACCGTATTTCTTGATTCCAGTCGCCGTGTTGCCAGAGTAGGTAACACCAGAGACAGTGCTCCCAGTGGCAGCGGCTTTCGTCTTGATGCGAAGGGCATTATCACTGTTATAGCGTCGTCAGTATTGCTAAGGCATCACTTGAAGAGGTTGTTCGTACGTACTTGTCTATGATTTTGTTGTTTGTGATATAAATATCCTTCACGGTGACGCTTGAGTCGATGGAGCCCTATACCAGGATTATCAACATCAGATCACATATGGCCTACGCAAGGTGTTCGTCGTGGCCTACAATAGATATTCCATGGCCACCGGAGCAGGTGTTACCAGTGAAGGTAATGTTAGAGCCTGCATTGATTGCGAGACAGTCATCCTAGCGTGTCGTGTTAACAGTCAGGAAAGTGCTATGAGCAGAAGGAACACGGTACAGACCTGGTTCTTGATGTTACTGGAGAATGAGGGTCAGATTTTGACAATTACGATAACTTCAGGCAGCACACCTGTTCTTGATAACTAGATCTGTGGTACTGCAGTCGAAGCCATCGGTGTTGTGCCCTGGTGGAAATAGTTGAAGTGAGTCCACCAAAGTTGATCTATGAGCCGTCCCTACCAGCGGCGAGTCCATTGCTCTGAGAATTCGGCGCGTCTCCTTGGGCTGTAGAGTTGTGAGTGAGACCTTGCCTGCCGGATACGAACCTCGGACCCACAATTATCGATCGTCAAGTCCGACATTGTTAACGCTGCAGGGTTCGAAACAGAGTAAGTTCTAGCGGGTGAATTGACGACCTTGACGTTCTGAATAACCTGCGTGTCAGCCTGAAGCTCTCGAAGAACATCATTGAACTATTTACCGAATAAGTGCCCGAGATTTTGATTCTAAGATGGCGTGAGTAGTGTTCAGGTACATTCAGCATCAAGGAACTCACTTCATCATCGGGTTTGGCTTTGTGATTCCGCCATTGCCACCAAGACCATCCTAGACAGACGCATATGCATAAGTAGAGAATCTCTATATCAATTGTCGAAGGATTTGGTGGTACCCAGTAAAAAGGCCCTCCACCGTCGAATTTGTGGCCATTTCCATTGACTGTGTGTACCATGGCAAGATCAGCGTCACACCAAGCGAGGACAGTCTTGTAGTGACCTACAGGTAATGGAAGTTCCACTGTTGCGCAATAGCAGATCGGTTAGTTTCTGGATAAAGTATGCCAGAAAGGGAACGGCACAACCTGACAGTGAACAAGGGACCAGCCCAGCTTTGATTTCCGAAATAGATGTCACCGTCTGCGTGTTGGCTCAATAACTGCCAACATGCTACATGATCGAGTACTTACTCATGTTCACGGTGGTTCCTTTGAGCAGGGACAATGTCAAAGCCTGTCCCGCAGGTACCGTGAAGCTGTTGAGGTTCACAGTTGTGCATGCCACAGCCGCTGCCACATCTAAAATTAACGGTCAGCCAGGGTATATATATCGGGTCGGTGATTCAGAATTTACCACTCAGAGACGAGATAGTCCCAGTACATGCGAAGGAGGTCGTTAATAACGACAAAAGTACGGTAGAGATAACAGCAAGCATGGTTTCGGGGAGTTGAAGATTATTGCAGCGACGCGGTTTGCTAAGTATTTAAATGTCCTCGACGGCCCGGGAGACAGCCATGTTGTTACCGGAAAGACACGGTGGCAACGTAGGAGCAATGCATGCGTTCCAATATTCAGAGGCGATATGTCAGGGCTCCTGGCGCGGAAGTTTTTGGAGAGGAATTTCCGAGACAGATGCGCAAATTGG
>CEMG01177156.1:0-11102 GCA_001179705.1 Baeospora myosura
AGTGCCCCCCAGTTGCGATATTCCTTCAAGCTACAAACCACGGTGCTTACGTCTGGTAGTTTGACTCCGGGAAGACTGACCTCGAGATGATTGGCCTCTGGTGGACATTCGACGGAATAGAGATTCTCGAGGGTTACTTTCGACAGGACTCGAGGAGGACAGACGTGAGCCCAAGGAGGTTCGAGGGGCGGACGCGTTGAGGCGATTCGATCGCGCCGCCGAGGGGATGACGAGGGATAGGGTCGTAAGCGGAGAACCATCACCATCGAAAGCCTCGAACCCACGACCCTCCAAGTCAACGAAAAGATCCTTGTCAACAAAGCGAACGCCGATGGGGGAAGAGGCGAGCGGAGCCATAAAGCCTTCCATGAATCCCTTGTAGCTGCAAGCGACAGCGCGCGATTCGGCTTGAACGAACCAAGAATCTGTAGTTCCTGAAGGTCCTCGTATGATCTTGAGTATTCTACCAGCGCCCGCGACACTGAGCAGCAGGAGGAAGTACTGAATGGTATCGTTCCTGGGAATGTCCGTGAAGGCGAGATATTCGTTAGGATCGACACGGTTAGCGGGTAGGCTGAGAGCGTGTCGCAACATAACGTAGTAGTCGCGATCCGTGAGCAATAAGTCCGAATTACTCCCGGACGAGGCGACATCTTCCATCTGGGAATCTCCGTCTCCCGCGTCTTCTGAGGATGGAGGGGCCTCGTTCGACAGAACTGAATGCGAACGGGTAGCGGAAGAGCTGCGATCCAATTCGGACGCCGCCGCTTCCTCAGCTTCGTCATCGAAAGCATTTCTCCAGTCTAGCTCCTCGTCACCTTCTTGATTCAAATCAACGACCGCATAAGGGGACGCCTTCACAACGAACTGAACGTCCAAGCTGTTTAGCCACTTGTTACTAACAGGGCCCGGGATAACTGCGTTAAGCTTGATCGCTCGCTCTTCAGGGGTGAGATGAGCGGGGAACTCATAGGGACACGATAAATCGGCGTAGCAGGACTTGGCGATTACTCGCAACACGGGATCGGTAACGTCCACTTCGCCGTACACTCGCAGGTGAGGCGGTACCGCATTCTCAGCGGGCAGCGCTGAGTAGTCGGTGAGCATAAGCTCGTTGCGTCTACCACGAGCCTTGCTTTCTGAGGGCGTCATGGTTTTGTATAACCACGTCGTCGGGGGTACCCAAGATAGTAAAGATCCAGCGAGTTGGAAGAAGAGGACTCCCGGGCACGGGGCGCCGAAAGTCTCAACTTCTACCACTCCAGGGGGAATGTAAAGATCTCGGTTCTTGGCGAGTATAAGGATTCGCATGAGATGTCGGTCGTACCACCGGACGCCGGGGTAGGAGCTCGCTTTAGCTTTAGGAACTTGCTTAAAGCACCAGCCAAGAAAGAAGTCGGGAGCGTTGAAGGGCATCGTTATTTCGTTGGTAGGTACCTCAACAAAGAAATCCCATTTAACTGACCCTCCACCTTCACCCCGTTGTACATCTGCAACCTCTGGCGGACGGATAAGCGGGACTCGTCCGGGGGCCAGGTATACTCGCTGAAGTTTCTTGAAAACCTGCACGTCTGATATGGCTAAACTGGCGACAGCACATGAAGCGAAGGACTGAACATGTACGGGTTCAGGTTCGGGCGGGATGATCATGGACGACGAAGCGGGGGAGTGGGCGTAGAAGCGACTTTCAAGACGAGGGAAGGGGTAGCCCATGTCCCAACCCTGCCACTTGGACGAGGTACGATCTCGGTCTATCTGCGCGCTAGTCGTCAGGACAGGCACTTCATACTCAAGACAATGGATCTTCTCGGCGTTCAATTCTTCGGCCAGACGCGCGTAATCGTTGTCGAGAGATTTGGTTAACCACGCAGCGCTGGTGCCTTCAACGTACGAGCGGCGAACCGGGATGGTAGGAGGAATGATGCGCAGATTGCGGGACTGCATACGTTCAATCGCGTGAGCGATGAAGCATGGAACTCTCATCTGCATGAGCCAGTGAATAGTGGCTCTGGGCGCTCCATTAATCCATAGGCCGATGAAGGTCTCGTTAGCCGAGGGGACGGCTGTCTCCAGTTCAAAGTTTTCGAACGAGCCACAGCGTTCAACGCCGTCTATAAAAGTTAGCCAGGCCGCTTTACTCTTTATTCCGCGCTGTACCGCAGTTCCTAGATCCACCATATCTTCATAGTTTCCTTCAAGCTCCAACACCTCTATATCGGCAGCAGTAGGGTAGATGGGGCGTTCCTCCCATAAGAACTGGGCGTATTCCGGGAGCGCCGATTTCGATCCTATTTCTTCGTTCAGGGAAGAATTGCGCTCCTTCAAGGCGTCGACGATGTCGACAGCCAACCTCCCGATCTGCGCTGAAAGAGATTCCCAAGCAGGATTCAAGCAGGCAAACTCGGGTAGGCCTAGCGTGACATGCAGCGCGGCGTCAGGTCGGATGATCAGGGGCAGCCAGGGACGTCGAGCGTCAAGGTATTGGGGCGATATCGAAGGATCGTAGGGTCCCAAGCTCCCGTCAAACCTGCGCATATTAGCGGCCGGGGGGAGAGGAAAGGGGTCGACATAGTCAGATGGCTTAACTCCAGCGAGGTATGGTTTCTCCACCGAGTTGCACGACCATAACTCCTTCTGTTCTTCCCTTAAATCCTCTCCGAGCTCAACAATCCTCCCCGAATGCTTTCGGAAGAAGGGGAGATCCCAGCCGAGGTCGGTGCTGATAGGACGTCGATGTTCATAGCCTTGGTCACAAGGGACTCGGGGAGAGCTGAAAAGGCGAGAATCATAGTGAACTTTGGCTGAATCCATATTTCTAGAGGGCTGTTCGCTGTAGGGGTAGGCGAAGGTGAATCGATAGTAGAGGGAAGAAGGGAAGAAAGCGGGGAGGAGGAAACGTCAGACTCATGTTCTCGGCGTTTTTACCATCAGAGGCACGCGATTTACTCGGGTCTGATCGTTACGCCGGGAGGTTGTGAAGCTTATGATACTCTCTCCTTAATTCCGGAGCGTTGCGTAGGTCGTACTCGGAGATCCATGAGTCATCTTCCGGGCCATAACCTTCCCATCGGACAAGGTACATGCGACGATTGCCCGTCTTTCGGTTGGACAGTCGGTGACCCAAGATGGCTTCAACGTCATATTCCTCCGACGCAAAGTCTTCGTCGCGGGTAGGGGGTAGAATGGTTCGTTCACCGAACTTCGCAGGAGAAGGCTTATACAGCTTCAGGTGTTGCAGGTTGAACACGGGATGCATGGGGTAATTGTCGGGCAATCTCAATCTATAGACCATCGGATTGATTCGCTCCATGACCTCGAAGGGTCCTATGGTTCGCTGCACAAGCTTCCTGCCAGTGCCTTTCACATCAATCAATTCCAGGGTATGCGGATTAACCAAGGCAAGGTCTCCTTCTTCGAGCATCTTGACTGGTCTCCTGGTCTTGTTATAGGCCCTGGCTTGTCGTTCTTGCGCGAGAACTAGAGCGTCTCTGGCTAGGCTTCTATGCTTTTCAAGGTTAGCCACGAAGTCTTCAGCTTGCTGACTTGGCAAGAAAGGTCGCTTAACCGGATCCTCAGATTCGTCCAGAGCAGCCGTAGCTGTACGTGGTTGATATCCCATGAGAAGGAAGTCAGGAGAATACGAAGTGGACGAGTGAGTGGCGGAGTTGTACGCATGCATGACCTCACTCAACCATTCAGCCCAAGACGACCGATCCCCAGCTACGTAGGCGCGAAGCATGACTTCGATTGTCGCATTCAAATTTTCCGTCTGCCCGTCCGTCTGGGGGTGGTGCGCCGAGGACAAGGCCATATAACTCTTGTAACGGGCTACTATTGATCGCCAGAAATCCGAGGTCCATCTCTTATCTCTATCGGAGATGATTCGGCGAGGTAAGCCGTATTTGTTGACGACTTCTCTAACGAAGACTTTAGCGAACTCTTCCTTGTTCATGCTGTCATGTGTGGGTAAGGCGATGCCGTACTTCGTGAGCTTGCAAACCACCACCAGGATAGCGGTGTATTTTTCTGGTCCTGAAGGGGGTAGTCCCGTTATAAGATCCAAGGAGACCCTCTCAAACGGCCGAGCCGGAATGTGAGCAGGCCTTAACCCGCCCATCTTCTTCTGATGGTCTGATTTGATCTTTTGACAGACGTCGCAGGTCTCTACGAACTTCTCGGCGTCCTGTAGCATAGTTGGCCAGTAGAAAAGTTCTTTTAGACGGGACTGCAACCTCCTGTATCCAGCGTGGGCGCTCTCGTATGGGGAGTCGTGAATCCAGGAAAGAACAAATCCTCTGAGCGCATCGGGGACGCAAAGGCGGGCTTGCCAATCGGCGTCGATGAAGTACAAGAGTCCGTTCGCGCCTTTCTGAAAGCGCGAGGGAGTCAAGACCGTATCAGGAGCAGCTTGTTCTTTGACAATATATTTTTTCGAGAAGTGAGGATCTTTCTGATATTCCTGAACGAACGATATCCTGGTTTCCTCATTGAGCGCTACCAGCAGATGTGATCCGTCCCAGCGATCGTCTGGGTCTCCTATCGGCTGCTTTACGCCCACAGGATAGGTCCAATGATCCTCGATAGGGAAGGGCAAATCGTCTTCTGCCTTGCTGGGTCGCTCGTCCTCAGCTACTATCGGTTCTTGCTTTAGCGGAGAAGATTTCCTAGCCCCTTCCTCTCGAACGTTCGCTTTGCTGCGTGTTTGGATGACATACGAGTTTTTCGCAATGATATCTTCCCAACACGTTACTATAAACGAGGCTCGAGCAGCCGGAGCTGATTCGGAATGTTCTTCGAATTTCGTCGCCTTCTCGGTAGTGGATTCACTCGGAATAATGGAGGTCGTGTGATCCCTTGAAGGCGAATTATGCGTCGGTACGCGGGGTAATCGGGACAGAGGATCTACATTCGAGTGGATTTTCCCAGGCCGATGTACGATTTTGAGGTCTGGATAAGCAGCAAACACCGCCCCCCACGCCGCGAGCCGACGATTGGCGTTCTCATATACACGAGCCCACTGCAGGGCGGAATGATCAGTGATCAGAATGATTTTCTCCCCCTCAATGAAGGGTTGGAATTTGACTAGGGCGTCTTTGGCGGCCAAGGCTTCTCGTTCAGTGGCGCTATAGTTGCGCTCCGCGGGCTTGAGAGTCCGACTCCAATACGTGATGACGCGTTCCACATAGACAACCGTCGAATCTAGAGTAGGACCCCATTCGCGTTTCGCAGGGAATTCAACCAAGTCCTTCACGTACGTCGTTGTTAGGCTAGGCACCGGTTCACCAGCGTCCCAAGCCTTCTTCAAACGAGCGTGAGCGGCTGTCCCCTCCAAATCCTTGATCTCGATAGGCTGAATTTGTTGCAAACAGGCGCCCGCTGCATAGTCGGAGGCGTCCGTGTACAGCCGATACGGCTGGTTCTGCGTTGGATGACCCAGCACCGGGGCGCCTGCAAGAGCCTCCTTGGCTTTCTCGAACGCCACTTCGTGCTCCGCCCCCCATTCCCAACGAACACCCTTCTTCAGCAGTGCAAAGAGCGGAGAAGCGATGAAGGCGTAATAGGGTATGTAGGACGAGAAATAAACCACCATGCCTAAAAATTTCTGCAGATCGGCTACGCACGATGGGCGTTGGAGCTCTTGGATGGCTTGGACTTTCTCCTCGTGCGTCGATAGCCCTAGGCGCGAGACCTTCTGTCCAAGCAATAGGATGGAAGAGTAACCTACGAAGCATTTCGAGGGCGAAAGAGTAATACCAGCCTCTGCTATGGCTCCAAGTACGACGTCCAAATGCTGCAGGTGTTCTTCCCACGACTTGGAAAAAACCACTATATCGTCGATATAGACTAAAGTGAACAGCCAAAGGTAGGGCGCCAGTACTCCTTGCATAATTCTCTGGAATATTGAGGGGCCGTTCCGTAGGCCAAAAGGCATCCGTCGGAATTGCCATAATCCAAGATGACAGCGGAAAGCGGTACGCTCTTTAGCGTCGTCAGCCATGTCGAGTTGGGTAAATCCTGCTAGGGCGTCGAAGCAAGACAAGACCTGAGAACCAGACAGGGACTGGATGATTTCAGACTGCCGCGGTATCGGAAACTCGTCCGGAATAGTTTTCGCGTTGAGTTTGCGGTAATCGACTACCAACCGCGGTTTCCCGTTGCGGTATACCACCACTACGGGGAAGCCCCAAGGGCTTTTAGACGGTTCTATCACCCCGGCTTCAAACCAAGCATTAACTTGCTTCTCTATCACCTCCCGCTTGGCTGGAGAAGCGCCATACATTGGCACGGAGATAGGGTTAGTACCAGGCACCAATGGTATGGGGACTTGCGCGTTGACTTCTCCTAAGCGGCCGTCCACTCCGAAAGCTTTAAAATTCTTACGCAGGACCTCCTCGAGACGAGGCTTAATGTCGTCGGGAACGTCAGGGCCCATATTGACCAGTTTAGCCACGTCGACCTCAGAGGTAGGTTCGTCGGGTAGAGCGGTCGTCTTCGGTCCCCAGTTCTCGTCGCCATCTAGCTTGTCGTCGACACTCTCCTTTTTGGCTCCTGAAGAGATCAATTCTTGCGCCTTGAGAGATCCTTCGATGATAGTTTTCATAGCTTCCACAGAAGCGGCCAGCTTCTCCGCATGCTCTGAATCTGTGGGTACGTCCAAAGAGATGGAGGGGTTGACTAAACGTCCGACCACGTCTCCAGCTTGAATAAACCGAGGCAGGGTAGAAGGATTCGCGATGGGCAAGTACGGGGCCTTGGAAGATATCCACGTTGTCGGGGCCGCCATGACACTAGCATCCTCAGTACCGATGATGACTTTCTCAACGAGCCAATCGTCGCGTCCGTCGAAGGGACCCGAGACTTCTACGTTGTGAACGGCACCAGGTCCAATGATCACGTCTTTAGTCGCCAAAACGTCTGTGGGTAAACTAGGGTTCTCCTTCGCCTTCGTTCTAGCTCTTCGTACCGCCTTCGCTTTCACAAAGCTCTTCGCACGGTTCGCACTCCTAATCTTGAAACCAAGATTCACTTC
Organism: Baeospora myosura; assembly: GCA_001179705.1. Lineage (NCBI taxonomy): Eukaryota > Fungi > Basidiomycota > Agaricomycetes > Agaricales > Baeospora > Baeospora myosura. Next base: position 7,031 of record CEMG01177156.1, read on the forward strand.
CTGAGCTGAGGAAGCGGGAATAACATAGCGGGATCGTTGAACTAGAACTTCCGAATTCCCGTCAGCATATCGTTGAAGCCCCAGCTCGTAAGTGCGTTGGAAGTCTTCACCCAACAGAAGAGGCACTCTCATGCCTTTAACCACGTAGGCTTCGACTTCGAAGGATAGCACGTCTCCCTCTCGAGATCGAGCAAGGAGGGTGAATCGGACGTAGCCTAAGACTTTCGCGTCCCCCGTGAGGTGGTATAATTTGATACGCAAACCCTCCTTCGGGCGAGGCGATCCTGGTAGTTGTTTCCAAAAATCTTCCGAGATTAAGGTGATGTCGGCTCCAGAATCCAGGCGAGCTTGCATCGCTTTTGCATGGATAGAGTCTACATGAGCACGGAAATGTAGCGCCTTGGTGCCCAACGAAGCAAAGCCTTCCGGCAGAGCTCTTCTTTTAGGGATCCTAATAACCCCGTTCTCGTCCTCGACAAGAGTTCGCTGAAGCTTCCTCGAGGTTTTAGCAGAAGCTCGCGTTCGCAAACGTCGAACGTTCCGAGAAACCGTTGAGTTCTTCCCTTCTGACTCGGATTCAGGTTTCTTGGAAAACTTCTTCTTTTCTTCAGCGTTTCGACGTCGAGTGTTGCGGTTATCGGAATTGGGTAGGCGCGTATGAAGTTGAGAAACAGCCAATGCAGTACGAGTCGACTCGGCTTGGAGAGAGTCACCAGGATACAAGGAAGAGGTTTGAGATTCAAGCAGCGAGGTTATATACATGCGATCCTGACGAGCTTCCTCTTCGTGATCTATGTCTACAACTATCAAGTGAGCGTTCTTCAAGGCCTCCCACTTCCCATGATGCGGGCAATCTCTGGCAAAATGCTTCGGACTGGTGCATATGAAGCAATTCCCTGGCGGAGGTCGCACGCTCTCTTTAGAATCGTCGCGCGAGAAGTGATAATCGCCAATGGTTTTGCCGTTGGGGTAGTCAACCCTCTTTTTGTCGCCGAATTTCTTCTGCCGAGGAGCGGTCTTGGACGAGCTCGCGTGCGCTTCGGCGATACGATCGGTCTCTTCTTCCTCCGAATCGTCCTCGTCAAGGAATTCGAGAGCGACGTCCGTATCTTCGTCCTCGAGTCGTACTGTGGTATGAGCCTCCTTGGACTTCGCACTCTTGGAAGCCTGGTTCTTGGCGTAACCGTGGTAACCGGCGTTGAACTTCTCCAGACGGCGCATGACGTACCAGTCAGTGAGGAGTTCCTGTTCGTACAGCCGGACGGAGTGCATAAGAGAGTGGATGTTGGGGCAATCGTTCTCGTTAATACGAGAGCGCCAAGGGGAAGGAGCAAGACGAATGATGCGCGCGACCGCCACCTTGCCGTCTGTTTCTTCGGGGTACAGGAAGGAGTGATATCGCTTCCTGCGACGGTAATAGTCGGAAGGCTTCTCTTGTTCGAGCCCGGTCTGGCGGAATCGCATTTCTTCGAACTCCATCGTTCTGGCAACTACCCATTTCTCGTCGCAAAAGTAGTTTCTCACCGCGACGCTCAAATACTCCCAGGTAACACGTAGCCAAGCCTTGTCGTCCATAGTATGCCCGTCCCACCATTCTTTGGCCTTGCCGGTCCATCGCATCGGCGCCCATTGCCCGAGCTGCACTATCACCCGAGGGCCGAATTGACATAGATCCGCCATGGAATTGAGATAGTCGATAACGGTTTCTCCTTCCCCATCCCAATTAGGGACCTGCGAGAGGGAGATCTTATGGTTCAATTGCCAATCCTCGTTCCAAGGAGTAGCATATTGAGCATAATAATTTCCTTCATCACTCGGTCCCTCGCCGCCGCCACCCGGTCCACCTCCTCCATCACCACCGTCACCCCCGTCACCGCCATTTCCTCCTGGGATCCCTGATCCCCGACCAAACGTTCCTCGATACCCTCCTCGTCCTGTAGGGAATCCCCGACGTCCGCCTCTGAACCCTCCTCGCCCGAAGGGAAATCCTCCAAAATCGCTTCCACGATTGGAGCCCGGATCGTCGTCGTCTCCTCCGCCTCCTCCTCCCGCGTCAGCGGCTTGCGAGGTCGCTCCGAAATTCGGAAGGTAGCCGCCCGCGTTGTTGTTAGACTCGGGTGGGGGAGGAGGAGGTTTAGACTTCGGTAGTACTGGGTTCGGTTGTAGATGGGGTGGAGCATGGCGCACGAAGGTATCCCGCGCTCCAGGGGTCGCCTTGACTAGAATGGACTTAGGAAGGGTGTTAGCGGGTATAATTCCGGGCGGGTAACCAGCAGTTTGATTCGCTGGGGCATTCTTCTGGTTCGGCAGTACCGTCGCACCCGTGTAAGTCGGAATCCGGCTGGGAGTCGGAGGACGCATCATCGATGGCCCCCCAGTTCCCTCATGCAGTTTCTGCGAGATAGAGAAGTTTACTCCTGGCAGAGATGCTATAGGGTGGTTCGCCGACTTGGCGTAAGCGATCGCACTAGGAGGTAAAGGAGTCTTCCCCACACCAGGAGAAGGGTAGGGTTGCAACGTGGCTGCCGGACGAGTGGGAGTAGCAGCGAAATGGGCCTTCTTGTTGTCTTGATTGGGAAGGGCGGTCCGTTCATTAGCAGGCGAATAATTGCTTTGAATGGCGTAGGACCTGCTGGGCTTGTAATAGGCCTCGAAGTCGCGAGCCCCCCGTTCGAGAGCATGGTTGGTCAATGCCGTTCGAACGTTGGAGTTGATGAGGTCGGCGTTTGATTCGTAATCCGGCCGAAGCAGTAATTTGCCTAATTCGGTCTTCGGGGTTCGCAGTCCGAACGACGACCTTACACTGGAGATGGTCGAGTCAGTGTCGGAATACTTGTCGTACTCCTCGTTTTCAAACTCATCCGTCATACCATGAGCTACTCTCACTTCGAACAAGAAGCGAGTTATAGCGCTGCGCGCAGCCGTCATACGCTTCAGCATAGTGCTGTAAGCGATATACAGCTCTGGCCGACTGTCCGCTTGTTCTAGGAGCCTAACGAACTGATACTGAGGGTCGAGCATGAAGGAGTTGCGTTTAGATCGTCCGAGCAGGTAGTTCATGGTGGCAAGTATTTGATTTAAGGCAAGAACCACATGTCCAAATTGCAGAAGCAAATCGAACGTGAGGTAGTACGAAGAAAGTCCGTTCGTTGCCTTAGAGGCGACACGAGAGTCTGTAAGTTTTAAGGAGGTCAACGAGGAGGAGATGGAGTCTACCGATCCGCCGTTGAGAGTCCTATGAGCGGAACTCCACCTAATTACAAGGTCCCTGAACTTCATAGATAGCTCCGCTGTACTTCCAGGCATCAACCCGTCGACCGCTCCGTATTCGGTTAGAGGATCGCGGTCGAGCAAGGGGTCGTACATGGCATGGTAGCCCATGATCGAGGATTCCATCGTCTCGATCCGTAGATTTAGGAATCGTCCCGATGACACGAAGAGAGAGGGGAATTCCTCGTCGAGGGCGTCAGCTCGTTCGCTGACTCCCCGGTTCTGCGAGATGCTGCCGGGGTCGCCCTCTCCAATCCTCAACTCCTCGAACTTGGAGAGGTTGACGTCGTATAGCGGGTCTAGAGTTTGAGGTTGAGAGTGTACTCCAGCGATCACGTCGTCCGTGTTGACCGCATCGATAGCTCGACCCTTGCCCTTGCCTACGTAGCCTATTTCGGGTTCGGCATCAGGGTCTTCGTCCGAATCCACTATAAGCCGATGATGGTCGCGCGGGAGAGGGTTAACATTAAGATTATCTTGTCCCTCGTCGACCACGTCTTCCACGGAAGGTCGCCTTCGAAGAGATGGCGATGGCGCTTGCTGTTCAGAGGCGGCCGTTCTTCGTGTAGCGGGCGCGGGGGTCGATATGGAGGTCATTCGGTTTGCTGGAGTGACCGGGGAGGTCGGGCTAGGTCCACTCGTATTGAGAGGGAGAGATTGACGAGGTCCAGGTTTGGGCTCGCCGTTGCTCTCTCCGTTCTTCCTCCATTGATAGGCTTTCTTCTTGGAGGCGTTGGGATTGAGAGCGGAAGGGTTTTCAGGAGGCGTAGCAGGACCAGAGGATCGCGTCCTTGGTAGGGAC
>CEMG01177180.1:1017-23055 GCA_001179705.1 Baeospora myosura
TCCCTTCGCAGAACATTCAACAACGTGCTCTCCTTCCTGCAAAAACAAGCGCATCGGCCGTTCTTGAAGCGGTACCTGAAGAGGGACGAGATTCAGAAGCAGATCTCTGGGTGTGATACGGGGCTGCAGAACGCGTTGGGGATGTTCAGTGTGAGTCCTAATCTAACCAATTTCCTGTGAACGTACGTACTAACGCTGCTTTGAATGTAGCTCTCGATCCAGATCCGTATCCTCAAACAAGTTCAAGCAGCCGACGCCCGTCGACAGCACGACACCCAGCTTATCTTATCCGAGATCCTCAGGTCACGCTCTGCGTCCATCTCATCCGTCACCTCCGTCATCACCTCCGGATCAGGCATCACAGCGGTCTCAGGCTCAAGCTACCAGCCGCCTAACGCCCTACAGCTCACCGGCGTGGAAGAGCTGCACGAGGAAGGGTCCACCACGCCCACGCCAGCAGGACACCAAGGACTCCCCCCATCAAGCTCGCACCCCAGCCTGTCCGCATCGACGAGCACGATCGTCCCGCGTCCCGGTGCGGCGAGCCTGTCCCCTCCACCGGCGTATGGGGCTTTGCCATCTTCGGCTACGCTTCCCGGGCCCTCTGGATCCGGCTTATCCCCCTCTCCCGACCTGCCGTCCCCGTCCGCGATCCTCCCGACGCTGCACTCCCTGCGCACGAAGCAGAACGAGCTCGACGCGGCGCGGGATATGGCGGATCTGCGCAACTTGATGAAGACGGCGCTCGGCGCGGGGAGCGATGCGGAGATGCTCACTGTGCTGGGTGTGCGGAGGGACGAGATGCCGGAGGCGATCAAGACGCTGCAGAGGGCGCTGGAGAGGGTCGTGGAGAAGGAGGGGAGTGGGGGCTCGGGGATTAGTGGGGCGAGTGTGGAGGTGGAGATGGGGGTTGTTGAGGCGCAGGGACAGGCGCAGACGCAGACGTCAGGGCAGGCAGGTGTGGAAGGGGGAGAAGGGAGAGGGAGAGGAAGGTTGACGGGGATGGTTAGGAGGATCAGTATTCAGAGTGGGTATGGCGGGGGGAAGGAGCCACCGAAACTGAAGAGATCTTCGACGACTGCGACTGCTGCTACTGTTACGTCGGTTGCGAGTACCAACCAGAGTGAGCAGAGCAGGAGCAGCGGGAGCGGGAGCGGGGAGGAGAGGTCGAGGGTCTTTGTTCGGGATACGTTGGATCGAGAGTTCATCGAGACGGGGATCGATGCGTTGAGGAGAATGAGCAATGGTCCTGAGGCGAATCTCAGCTTGCCGAGTTGGACTATCACGAGGTTCGTTCGTCGTTTTTCTTCCATTTTCCCTTCACTTGCCTTTCGATTCCATTCCTTCTCGTGTCACCTCGCGACTCTGTACTGACGCTCTTTACATCATAGATACGAAGTCGACCGCGAGTCAAAAATCGGAATAGGGTTCTTCTCCGACGTGTACAAAGGGACCTGGCGTGGACATATAGTTGCAATCAAGGTCCTCGCCGAATCCACGCCACGCAAACTGTTCATTCGCGAGGCGGGGATATGGAAGTCTCTCCAGCACCCGAACGTGTTGGAGCTGTACGGCGCGTCCAGTGCGAGCAGCGACCCACCATGGTTCTTCGTCTGCCCATACGAGCGGAACGGCAGCCTCGTCGAGTTCCTGCGGAAAGTCCAGGCGAGTGGCGTCCCTGGAGTGTTTGTGGAGGGAAATCGGAGTAGGACGGCGAGTCTTCCGGGGTGGGAAGGTGTTGGTGGGTTTATCTCGCCTGGGGCGAGTCAGGGAAGGGAAAGGGGCGCGAGCACAGGCCACGGGGTTGGGCTGGGGCTGCTGGGTGGTGCAAATGGTGGTAGAAGGAGGAGTGGGAGTGGGGCGTCGATAACGGGAGAGATCTCGAAGGAGTGGGACTTGTTGAGGTTCATGCATGAGATTGCGAAGGGGATGGAGTACTTGCATAGTCAGGGCGTGTTGCATGGGGATCTTAAGGCGAGTTTGCGCTGCGAAATGTCGCGTCATTCGACTGAACTGACTGTTCGTGATGTTTCAGGCTGCAAATGTCCTTGTCAACGATCGGATCCACTGTGTTATCTCGGACTTTGGGCAAAGTGAAATGAAATCTGAGGCATACCGTATCAGCGGTACTCCTCCCCCTCGTACGTTCAACTCCTTGATTGCAGTTGGTCTTGATCACTGAATGTGTATACTTCGTCTAGATGGTACGCTCCGCTGGCAAGCGCCTGAACTCATGGCTGGTCTCAGTCAACTGACCACCGAGATGGACGTCTACGCCTTCGCCATCTCTTGCGTCGAGATCTTGTCGATGGGCCGGATGCCCTGGCCTCTCATGGATGACGATGCCGTCAGACATTTCGTAATGAGTTCGTCTTTCTCCGGTCTTCGCCTTTCTGTACCCATTAGCTGATTGAACGTTCTTCAGAGGAAAATACGCGTCCTACGATCCCACCGACGCGGTTCAGCACTTCCGGTGTTCAAGAGCTTCTCCGAATCTGCTGGCACTCGGATCCATTCAAACGACCTCCCTTCTCCAAGGTCGTCCGTGACCTCAAGCAAATCAGGAAGAACTCTGGATCGACAGCTGAGGACATGCCGTCGCCAAGAATTCCAGAGTGGCGGGAGCTGGAGGATTACGAGATGCGAGTGTCTCGTCCGAGTCCCGACATGCACCCCATTCCGCTACCAGCGGGTACTCCTCGTGAGTCTCAATACCGCCAGCTTCGCTTGGTCACTTTGCTGATCCCTCTTTTTAGCTCGAGAAAGTGGTATTGGTCCTCTGGACGGGGGTTCTTCCCCTCCGACTTCAGATACTGCGTCATTCCGCACTGCACGCGAGCTCTCCCTATCTCCAACCTTTCCATCGCTTCTATCACACAGAGAAGATACAGTCACAACGGCACGTATGCGGATGCCCGAACCAGTCCTTTATACGCCGTCTGGGCCCAATAGCAGCCGTGCTTCCTCGATCTTCACCTCAACCCCTAGTTTGAGTTCGGAGGAAGATATTCTCAACATTGTAGTGGATTACGAAGGGTATGACTCGCCGCCTCCTGCTGATGAGCGTATCGCGGATATGAGGAATGAAAGACGGTATAGGCTGTTACTGGTTCATGAGTTTCATCCTTCCCGTACGTTCGTATTGTTGTCTCTTGATAGTGGGGCTGAAAGTTTTTTCAGTGACGTTACCACTTTGGAGCCCTACCCCAGTTGCCTTGGGTGCTGTTGGCTACCTTTCGAAGCCGAAGGGGACATTTGTGACGCTTTTCAATTCCTTTACCCCAGAGAAGTCATTGGATGGGGAGACAAGATCACTACCGTCTGTTTGGGGGTATGGCAAGTTGACGACCGGTAGCCAACGGCAAGATAAGCGGAATGCTGCGCAGCGGGGCCTTGATGCTATCACTGGCCTGTTGACATTTAAGAATCGGAGCGACGGAAATGCTTCGTGAGTACTTCGCCTTGTATCTCACTTTCATGTCTAATCCTAATCCCACCGTCGATAGGCAAAGTGTCAGCAGGCGGTATTCTTTCCCGTTGCGAGTTGGCCATAAAACGGCCTATCTCTGCACTGAGTCAACCGTTTACAAGTACGTCGACAATTTGGATGCGCCCAAGAGATGGTTCAAGGCAAACGCCGATTCGGTTCTGGATATCTATGGTGATCATCATCATATCCAGAAGGAGGATCTGCACCTTGGTACGTTGACAGAACCCGCTACCTTTGTCGTCATCTCAAACTGATTCGCTGCTCGTCTGTAGTTATCGGAACTTTAGATGCACCTGACTATGCCCTCTTCGTGAGCCACAATCACCCAGATGGAAGGGTGCGCAGTCTTATGTTCCTCGTGTTGGTACAATCACTGAAATATCCTTATTTCAGGCTCATTTCAACGTATTCTCCGCTCCCAAAACCGGCCAACCATGGGGAACGTTTACCACTGACACAGAGGTTCCTTCCGAACACGGTGGACCAGTCTACCACGAACCCGTCTCTGACAATCCGTTGTCAGCCAGTAAAGTTTCTGCGAACGAATTCCCTTGGAACACTGTTCTTGTCGCACGACTTCGATTCAAGCCTGATGTCTTAGACCCTACATCGCTATGACCAAGAGTACAGAGGTGATCCCATCTTCAGCGCTCACTATCTATCTCCGTCCTTCCTTTTCCATTCCTTCATTCTATTTCTACAACCACACGCTGTATCGGACTACTGCACAACTTTGGAACGCACTACAATCATACCTCACACGATCTATTTATCACTCATTGACAGTCTATAGCATACCACGAATACCAATCTTCTGCCTAGCATCCGTCGAAGTTCGCGATCATTGTAGTCTGCCTGTAACTCGGATAAGATTATTGTAACCAGTACTGTCTCCACCCTAGCTATCTACACTGAATGCTCAGGCAGACTTAATGCACTTTGAAACCGATGACGCGACTGAGGGCTAGCGCCGAGGGCGTACCTCTTCCGCTTGTCAAAGAGTGCTACGCACAACGCGTGTACCTGGTACGCTCCTAGTCACAGAGGCGACCATTATTGCCCCGCAAGCTGGTGGAAGCCCCAACATTCCAGGTATCTGGAGTGAGGATCAAATTGCTGCTTGGAAAGAAGTGAGTATATCTAAATGTCTCGTGAAACGCATATCAGACAGACAGTTTACGGCCTTGTCGTTACAGGTTGTAGATGCGGTCCATGCGAAAGGAAGTTTCGTCAATCTTTAACTCTGCGTGCGGCCATTCCTGAAATCCTCGAATCGCAGGGATTCCCCTACGTATCGGCGTCCGATGTGAAACTATCCAGCAAGAACGTCGCTCCACGACCTCTGAGCATAGATGAGATCCAGGAGTACATTCAACTATACGCCACTGCAGCATCCAACGCAGTACACAAGGCCGGATTCGACGGCGTAGAGATTCACGCGTCGCAAGGGTTCCTCAGGACACTGAAGGGTGTCCGGTCTTGAGATTATTGTACATAAATGGATGTACTTGAGGTCTCTGTGTGGGGTTATAATACAATTCAGACGCTGAACATATAGTTTGATAACATATACGATGATTCATGCCTGCACAATTGCAACAGAGTCGGTGTCGGAGGACTTAGTACTTAACTGTGACGCTCAGTCTTTCAGAAGATTTTTTTGGCAAACTGAATCACAAGTAGAGTGACTCACCAGAAGTGCAGAGTAATTGAGGACCTCTTGACCAACTCTTGACATTGATTCGACAGTGAAAAAGCTCCTAGGTATCCTTGGGGAATAATCTGAGCACTGGATGATAGGGCGAACATTTGCCAGACTTTATGAAAGCTATAATTTGAGCCTTGAAATTTAAACTTGGAGCTCTGGAGGACGGCACGCCTGAGGCAGAGTTATGCCAGTGGGGATGGTCGCTTGCGAGAGTCGCCTCCTCGGATCCGGAAGGCCTCGGAGCGAGCCGCAGACCACGTGTGAATGAAAAAATGCACGGACCACCTTCGGCTAACGCCTTTGGTGTCGAACTGCGACTTCAATGTTGCCCTGATCTGCTCCTCCAGAGTCCACAACTTAAGTCAACTGCCAGCCAGGCCACATATCTGCGCTTAGCGGCTCTAATACATCGGCCACCTGACGTAACTAGAGAGACAATTCTCTTCTAAACTCCCTTTTTTTGCGAATCAAACAATCGAGTGCAACTTGAACTGCACATTCAACCGCTCCAGTCCTACCTACCGTTCTTCTAAGGGTTATTCGAAACTCATAGACCCGTAGGATCCATGTGCGTTATGATGCCTCTTTTTTCCCGTCTACATGTCTGATATGTGTTCACAGATTCAAGACGCGTCAATTATGATGACAGACGATGTTTTCGAGCCTGATGTCAATGACCCAATCATCTTGTGTGATCATTGTGGTCATGAGTTCTTGGCACCTCCAGCGTATCCTAGCATTCAAAAATCCCATTTGCACTCAAGCAATCCACCGTCGCCATCAGGCCTCCAGCATATCACGCAACTGCTCGCCAGAGCGGAGGATGATCTCCAGCGTTACGAGGACGAGATCGAAAGTCTCCGAGGACGCATAGAAAGGTTGGAATGGGACAGAGATCAGCTAAAGCGCTATCGATACCAATATCGATACTACGTGTCCCCCATTCGCCGTGTGCCAGTAGAGATTTGGACAGAAATTTTCTACGCGTGTTGCGAAATGGAAGCAGCGGTCGAGGACCTTCCAAGGAGTCCCCCCTTTGTCCTAACAGCTCGGACGCTCTCGCTGGTATGCTCCAATTGGCGTAACATCTTTAGGTGCACGCCAAAGTTATGGTCGTTCATCACCGTCTTTCTGGAGATGAAGGAGGGATCCGTGGCGCCAACCATGCACCATATAAAGATGCATTTGCGATTTTCAGAGGGTGCTTCACTCCGGCTCAGGCTTGCCGGTCCATCCTCTGAACGATATCAGATCATAGGGGAGATGCCCGTATTTGACTTCCTCTTAACTACCTGCCAACGGTGGCAGCAGCTAACTGTCTTAATGGAGCACGCCAGGCCGTTAGCCGCCTTTTCCTCCCTGAAGGGACAGTTGCCTCTCCTGGAGTCTGTGAGCATATGGTTCGCTGCTGATGAGGGCTTAGGCCGGTGGAACATGGATCCCTTCAGCCAGGCTCCACGCCTACGACATCTACATCTCCGTGGTGATCGCTCAAGTCCCTCCTCAAATCCAAACATATCGTCCTGGGGAAATATCCTTACGGTCCAGTTGCGCAACTACGATATTACCCACATGAAAAGAGTCATGAAAGCATGCCGAAATGCCATGAAACTCAGTCTGACTGGACGTAGCCACTCGGATTATTCAAATTCCGAGCCGCAAACATCCAACATCGTCGAACTTTCGATCGCGCTTCCCATCTACTTTCAAGAACCCAAGTACGTTCTACGTGCCCTCACACTTCCCAGTCTATCGTCCCTCTGTATCCAAGCAGACGGTCGAAGACCCGTGTCTTTCCCCGGCCCCGATTTCTTGGGCATTATGTCTCGATCGGGCTGCACCTTGCGCAAACTATCCCTGGAAAATATGCAGTTCAAAGAAGACGAACTGCTCGATGTCCTGCAGTCCACGCCGGATCTGAAGACACTCGTTTTGCATGCTTTACCTGCACATCGAGATGCACTTATCACGGACAGTCTCCTCCACAGACTCACGGACTCACCATCATCCGCCGAATCTCCCGTCCTCGTTCCACATCTCACAGAGATCGACATCACCGCCTCTAAGGAGAAACTAGCGCTCGTTATGGATATGATCGAGTCGCGGTACCATCCACCTCCGTCCCTTTCGACCGGTGGCCAACATCACAAGAGTATTATTACCACCTCGCTTGATTATGTTGCGCTCCGATCGCCGCTCATTCGTGAATCAGGTTTTCTTGCTATCCTTGCCCGGGGTGACGATCACTCGGACTCGGAGGATGAGGAGGATGAGGATGAGTATAAGTCGCATGAATCGTCGTTCCTGCCGCGAGTGGAGGCTCTTCGCAGTGCTGGGCTCAGAATATCCGTGTTGTAGGCTTTCGCTATCGGAGTTGGATATCTGAATGAATCAAACATCTGCGGTAACGTTCTATTGGTTCAAGCTTAGATCCTGAAGACTGACAAACTGTAGGTTCCAGGTTCTAGGTGCAGGCTCTCGGGCACGACTTGATAGAATAAAGCTGACCGTTGACTGCCCATAACGAGGACTATATGAGGTTCAACTGAATTTCTCGTTTGATGTTCCAGGGCGCTGTGAAGCTGTGACAGTGACGCAGCGATGATGAAAAAGCATGTGATACGCGTACTGGCGAACTGTCTCAACACAGAGTTGCCTACTATCGACGTGTACGTTGACTTCGACGGTAGTTTCCATATACTCGACCATTTGCTCCGAGTCTCTTTCTCTGGCGAGAGAAGCTGGTTCGCCTTTGTTGACTCTCAGTACTCTTCAGATAAACGGAAATTATGTGCGCCTAGATATCCGACTCATGCCGGTACCGGTCATAACCAAGTATTCTCAGTCTGATTCTGCGAAAGGGCTTCCGTCGTGTCATCCAGGGGCGTCTCGGCGTTCTCTCGTTTTTCTCTCTTGGGCGTTTCTGCACCCACCGGTCGTGTCCTGTCGTTGGGCCGAGCGCTGAACAATGACAATATGACCCTGCTTGTATCGAGTTTCTCACCTCTAAACCCTGTTATCTTCTTCTCTATATATATCTATCTGATATCGCACTGATCGTTACCCTCTTCCCAAATTGGCCGGGTTCTACGGTACCCACTCCTTCTGGGCGCTGCTGTTCTTCGCCTCACAGGATATTGCGGAACCGAGATGCCTAAATGCCTTTGGCCCATGACATAGCACGGGTGCTGAATTTCGGTGCGCTTCTTCAGTCTAGTACAATCTCCTATTCTCACGCATACTGGTCTTTTGCTAATTCAGGTTCGATATGCGGTCTCAGGCCCAGAAGACCACAGTTATTTATCTGTTTTTTGTTTCTTATCACCGGCCAATGTCTACACCAGACGGTGCGCACTCTGCACTACTTCTATCTGACGACATGCAATGAGCCTTTCAATCGCTCCACAATCTTGTCATAATCGATGTCCTTCCGTTGTCTGGTCTCAAAGGCATGCTGAAGATATTTGATCGCCGTTACTTCCTATCACCGGCATTTTCATATCGAAGACACTTTTCTCCTGAATTCTGATAGTAACCCTGGTAAACAGCGACAGGTTTGTCCTCGGGACTTGCACAATTCGTTGACTGCAGTTTTCCATTCATTCCTGGCGGATTAATCTGATTCTTCGAAGGTTTATAACGTGTGTCGTTCCGTTCTACCGCATCAAGAGTTGCCAGGTCCCCGCTTACTCATATATATTTTAGTCCCTGCCACCTTTTCGCCTGTGTTGTGCTATACTTTCCTTGCTCGTCGTTTCTATTTTGTGGATGAGCTTCAACTTGACTACAAGTTCTTGTATGATCCTCATCAGACTTCCAGAACGATGGCGTTTTTTCTCTCTCTCTCTCAGGATACTATCTGAGGTATGTTCATGTTGACTCCCTGTTCCATTGCGTTACACTAAAGTCTACGTGGAAAAGCTCTACTGCCGTGTGTATGTGTCTTACTTACTGGATCAGCTCATGAGATACCTCTGGGTCCGATAACACAATCTAAACGATATACGGTCCGAGGTGTGTTTACAATGCCTCTCTTTCCCTTTCAATGTGTCTTATCGATGTCCACCTGGAAAGGCTCGTCTGCCGTGTGTGTATCTTACTCCTATATCAGTCTGACTTCATGAACGATGGGTCATTTCAACAGTTCTCTCACGATACGATCTGAGGTGCGTTCACGTTGCTACTCTTAACTTTGCGCCTTATCAATGTATTGTGGACTGACCAACCTACGCGTGTATTTTCTGTTGCTATATCAGCTCACAATATCGGGACGGAATGCGAGGTTTTTCTCCTTGGATCTCCAGAAAGAGGGATCTATGTAGAAAGGAAGTACCTACCTCAACCTTGAGCCCTAGTGCGACATTCAACCTCACACAGGCCATACCAGTGTCCGTGTCGGCCTTAGGAAGGAATGGTACACATACTCTTATCCGTGTCAGTTATTCACTCACCGACGACGAAAGCTTTCACAGATAAAACTACGGCACGTAATCTCCAACTATCCTGTTCAATCAGGCGCTGAGTCTTCTGACGTGGGAGGTCAAAAGTTCGCCGATGCCACCATGCATACATGAGCAGAGGTTTTCGATGCTACTCCCGTGCGTAGTCGCATTTACAACACGCCCCCCCCTCCTTTGCGGATCCAGAGAGATGCCTTATACGCTGCTCGCCTCACATGTATGTATTATATCCTTCCTTTCTTCCTTCCAGCATGATATCGGTCCTATTTATGTTTCCACCCCAATCATTTTGCTGCCGTCATACAGAGGACCGCCGTGTATACCGCTCCAATCCAGGGGCGTATTTATGTCATTCCGAAGAGGATGAGGGAGTCTGTGTAGGTTTAATTGCTCTGTCTCCGCCGACTTATCTCACTCGAATGCGTTCCGACACAGATAACAGTCTTTGTACTGTTTTGAATGGTTGCGTCACGGAAAGGCTCACAAGGTGTAAGTTTGACACTGCGATTTACTCATGCCTGTGCCTTTTGGACATCTTCCCAGGCAGAATCTTTGGAAGTCATTTTCACAGATTTCATGGACTTCAGTCGCAATCTAGAGAAGCTGAGAGCCACTCTGGTGGTCATTACAAGTGGCAGCAAGAGCCAGTCCAGAACATGCATCAGACACAGTTCCGGACAACTCTCACGACCTACTGAACATTTGCACCACTTGACGAGTACGAGCTTATGGGATAATTGCATGGGTCTATGTTTGGTTTTCATTGTGAGTTCGCTTAAGAATGGTTCACAGGGAAACGGATACCGCGTAAGCTCCCAATCCCGATCAAAGAATGGTCCTGTGATCTGTATTCTCGTGNNATTCTCGTGGGTGCTCTTCGTCTTCCCTGCGGCGCTGATGTGCCTATTTCATATGGCAGCGTCATCGTCTGACTCACAAGCTTCAAAATCAAGTCATACAGAAAGAACAGGATCATTTCCGACCCATCCTGTTTCCTGCAAGGCTCAGCGATTTCTTGTGAATGAGTATCAGTATGATCAGGAGCAGTGCTCCTCCGAACATATGCTCATCGTATCCTCCATTCCATACGTGCTGTACCCTCTTTCACTCGCTAGCGCTGTTAGTTTTCGGTGTCTTAAAGTCATGGACATGGTACCACCTGGTACCACACGCTACACACTTTCAGGCACCGATGCCATTTGGCATTGAGTGGGGCAGACCTTGGCGCAGATCTCAATTGAGAACATGGATTTAAGGTCTTATCGCATTGGGATATCCCCTGGAAGCTTGCTGGAAGCGGCGTTCCTTCATTTTAAAGCAAACCGATCCAAATCGCTCGCGGTTAGCCCTGCCCTGACTTCTTCAGGCTTGTCATCGAAAACGCCACCGACGGTGACCTCGTGATCGTTTCGCTTAGTCGATGCAGTTCCACTTCCACCAGGTTCCAACACGCATGCTTGTTTCGAATTTGTAAACGGCACATTTGTTCCAATGCAAGGGGAAAACCTCGGAATCCCGAGGTTTCCCCCCTGGGAATTTACGCGTACTTACGTTGAGGACTGTTATTTCGAGTCGGGGAGGTGAGAAGCAGTCTTTGAAGCTTCAGGTAGTCCTCTTATCTTTGCTTTCTCCGGACGACCTTGACCCAAATCCAACGGCACGGGCGGCGGCCCACTTCGTTCCATCAGCTCGCATGATGTCGATTGAAACATTTATCGCATGATTACGTTCATCTCGACGCATCAAACAAGTACAGTACAACGGGCCAACCGTAACGAAGGGTAAAGCCACAGGTGCCACGCTAAGCGAGCTTACTCGCGTAACGGCCCGCCGGGTACGCCCAGAGTATCTGAGCTACTTCGAGAATGCCGGAAGCTCCTTGGATCTGTTCACACTCAAAATGGCTCGCATCTTTTTAGTCTTTTCCTAATCATCAGCATATCGGGTATGCCTCGTCTGTTTCTATCCTGATGTTTCCGTTAACTCCCCGAGGAAGTGGGAGGAATGTCAATCGGTCACATATAAACCTCACTGGCGGATCCATCCTGAACTTGTCATCCTTTTAAGGTTCCTGTCGACATGTCTTATACATCTTCTCCTCGCGGTAGCCACTCTGTCAACAGAGCAGCCACACATCCATCTCTTCGTGAGTCCTCTGCCTACCTAGCCTCATAGTGGTTCTCCATTGAACAAAATCTTACTAGATATCCGCGACGCCCATGATGCGCACGTCATTCTGGAAGCTGTTCGCCTCAACGTCCTGCCACTGATCAAGCGGCGACTCATTGCCAGTGAGCGGGAGCAACTTTGTACCGGAAATGTTTTCGTCTGGGAGGAGGCCGAAGATGAAGGCGGCCTCCTTCGATGGACCGATGGACGTCGGTGGTAACCACTGCCACCTTGCCTATAACGTTCAAAAAGCTGACTCTGCCGGCCACAACACACAACAGGTCCCAAAGTAGAATGCGTGGCGACTATCTATTCTACGAAGAGAAAGTAGAAACTACGCAAGAGGAAAAAGATGCCAAAGCCGCGCGGAGGTCAGTCATACCATGCATACTGAAGAATGATATTGAGTATCTCTTTCTTCTATCAGAGCTCGTAGAGCCTCCGATCCCACGGCATTCATCCCAGCGCCAACCCGACGCAAGGATCGACCTTCAAAACCGGACGGTCTCACAAAACAGACCTATTCCGCAGTGGTCCATATACCTGGCTCGAAAGAAACCCGCAAATGGCACGTCGTTGCCTATTTCTCGGTATGTAATCATGGCTCCCATAATCTGAATCGGTGACGAACTGAGAAATCGTGCAGGGAAATGATTATATCCATCTGCCCGTCATTGAAAACTACGATTTTCTTCGACGTATCCGTGTTCCCGACGGAATTTTCCTCAGCAGCAAAACTCTTACATCTAGGATGGACCGCTTCTCATACTACTCTGACGAGACCGAGACTCTGGAGCACGACCAACAAAACAACTATCCTAGACACCACGGTTTCCCGCCTCCTCGAAGTCCCACATCTCCTTCCGCTTCCGTGTCAAGCTCTTCCCCCATCCCCCATCCTTTGAGCATGCCTTCTGCGATGTTAGGAGCAGACAGAAGCCAAAGAGTGGCGCTCCCCCCACTATCGACACTCGGATACGATAATCCCTTACGTCGACGTGCCGGGTCAGTGTATACAGAGGATCCTGCCAGAAGTCCAGTTTACGCCCCTTTATCCTCGGAGGATCGGCGTGTTTTGAATCAATTTCGTCTTGTTCTTTAACATGTTTTTCGCTGGACCCTTTATTCTTGCAGCTAATGCGCTTTGTTATCGTGTAATACCAGCTCCGTTGAGGCTTTTCGAGTAGCTTTCGTATTTATTTTTGAGCGTAACGTAGACGTATCAGGATTCACTGATACCTCTTTACTCGTTAAGATCGACCTGGTCACAACCAAATGAGTCTAGAGCGCCGCAACTTTGCTTGAGGGGACAGTTTCTCATGCGATACAAAGCTACGAATGATCGTGGTCCCCACGCTGTCATAGCCCAAGTCGTCCCAAACAGACTGCTCTATCAGAATGTTTGGAACCGAGTAGTATAGTGAATGTGGCAACCAAGGTCCACATCTTGCGCTCACTGCGATGACGGTCCTATGTCGCTGGCACTTCGGCGACTGCGGTTTATATCCGTGCACCTTCTTTGCTCACCGAGGAGGGCATCGAGAAGCTACGCTTTCAATTAAAAGACGGCTACGATAATGCCCTTCTTGGCACGGGGCTTCTGCGGGCTTCTATCGTGATCGGAGCACATAGACAACAAAGATCTATTTGAAGACTGGCCTAGGTTTCTGTGTCTAATGCCGTTTCTGGCTATGTGATTGGGAACGTCCCGAACGACCGAGATAAAACCGTCAACGATCTCTAAAAGAAGAACTAGCTTATTTCTCACCTCCGATCGATCGACTGTGTCTGTTGGTATTGGCAATTATGCACTTCCAGTCGATAACTTCAGTGGCGAAGCAGAACTGCAGATACATGCGCAAGCGGGGATGTGATTCGGTCGTTTTTCCCATTATCGACGCGCTTCAAGCGTGCTTGATAAGCGCGGTATGGATCAAGTACGTAGACCAGTTCCCAGATGCATGAGTCGTCGTCTGTATTGTGACCCCGGGCCGTGTGGCAGCGTACACCAGTAGGATCAGGTAGGACCGCGCAAGTAAGTCTGCCGCAGATGCCATGAGATTCAGAAGGTCACAGGTTCTGATGTTCATAATGAAGCGCAATACAGGTTCCAACTTCCGCCCTTCTCTCGCTAAAAACTGGGGGACCGATGCCCATGCTGACGTTTGGAGCAGGTATCAGACGGATGCAGAGGACTTGTGTAACTCTGCAGTGACAGCATGGGAATGGCATAGGCACTGCCTTACGCGCGCGGCGCCATGCGACCAACATGCGACAGTATGCGAAAGAGGTTTTTCTTCGAGATCCACAGCAGGTCGTCGTGGTGATAGTGAAGCGGAGTGCTCCTACGCATTCCAGGCGTCGGTGAAAAATCGAATTGGGTGAGAATCGAAATCGACTGTCCGTGAGAAAGGAACCATTCTGTGACGGCTTGCATTGTGACAGGGTTACTTATCTTTCTTTCAGTTTCGACNNAGTTTCGACGTCTTCAAAGCCTGCAAGCAATCCAAGAGATCCTCAAGGTACCTTTGACCTGTGGGGTAACTTAAGAACGGCAAATCCACCTTTTATCGATCTAAGTACTGACTTGGCTGAACGAACAGTGTCCACATAAGTACAAGACCGCGCGCTGGATCAAGGAACATCGTCCCAGGGCCGTTTCTGTTGCTCAATTTCTATCGGTGCTTACATCTATAGTGAGGGTATTGATCATTGAAATATTGATCCACCGGTCTGCGCATTCTTTTGCTACAGTCACGCGCACAACCCTAGAAATGCACCAACCAGGGTCTGCAATAATAGAATCGAGGCGTTACAAACTATCAATCCCACAGACTAACCTCTAGTAAATCGAACCATAATGAGCTTCAGGCCTACGCTGTTACTTTCACCTCATTGATTGATTGCCTACGGATAGGTAAGTTATTCGAGCAGTGTCAGAGTTCTCGTCAATCGTTTTTACCTTCAGGAGGATATTGAAATTGTACCAATCCAAGTCAGGTCCGAGGAGAAGACTCAAAGCCCTTGCAGGACTTGTACACGCTCAAAGACCACTTCAACCATTGCATGTCCGACAGTGCTGCTTATCAGGATATCTGTGGCATCTGGACCGCACACGAGCCATTCACATGTCACTTAGAGGAACCGGAATCTGCCCCAACGATTCCTTTCGTATACGCACAATTCTATAGGATACCATCCTCATGGAATGGTCCCTACGCATGTTCTTTTAACACTCATGCCAAGTCGGTATTTACGCATTTTCGAAGTTCAGGAACCGGGGAGAATGACCGTATACACGGCTAGTTCTCACCTTTCGCGCATGCAATATTGCCTTGTAGTCGTGATGTCGCGGTGAGTCGACGGTTATCGCGTTTCGTGGTGTTATCCTTCCATCCTCTTTCTCTAGGCTGTGATTCAGATTTATGAGGTATGACTCATAAAGCAGACATGTACGACCAACCAGGTACCATCTTGATTCCATTTCAAATCACCGAACCATATGTATGGGAAGACAAACACAGGTCGAACATGAGACTTCCACTGTGACTGTTCATTAAGCAAATGAATGGTTCCATATTCCCTTCGGCCACTTCTCTAGTGAGTTTCCCATTGTCACAGTCATCGATCTTGACCCTGGAATGCAGTACTTCCCTGACGGAAGACGGAAGGGCGCGAGCGATGACTCTTTCCCACCTGAAACTCAATCGTCGTTGTTGTTCAGTTTCTCTTGTGGTGCGACCCAATTTGGTCACCGAGAAGTAACAAGGAATTCTCTCGGCCAAACTTGTCTTCTCATCACTGTCAGATCTAGCCGTTCTCCACGGCCAAAGTAAGTACGGCACTTTGCATGGTTCAGTGGATTTCAAATCGAAACTCTGCAGGTTACACGAATCTGCTTCCGAGTCGGCTTGGTCATTGCGAGATTATTTGACACAGGATATTCACTTTTGACCATGAGCCTACGTCTCCTGCTGCGGTTGTACTGCGGACGTCTTCGCGCGCAGTACAACCTATTTCAGCTTTGTCGACACTGTTACGGACGCTGTGAACCGTCCATTTCATATCATGTTGATTTGCATTGAATGGTACCCGCTATTGACTTCGCCGACACGCAATTGTTCATTCTAAGCATGGAGGAGACCCCAGGAAAACAATAACACGAGGAACTCACCTTATCGTCGTAATCAGAGCTGATACAAAGCTGATCCCTGCTATTTTCCACAGCTCAGCGAACCTGATGGGTGTTGTGTTCACGTCACCCAGCGAGTATTCTCCATGGTTCGGTTAGCATTAATGACAGACCAAACGTTCATGCATCATGCATCATGACCCGGATTTTTTGGAGGCCTACAGATTGATATATCTACGAGATAGTCCCGTGCCCGTTCCCGACGACCTTGTTTTCCCTTGTACTAGTAGACCCTTTGAGGCTCACCTGAGCTTTATATATTCCCTGATATTACAGCTCCCGATGCCACCATCTTACAATATTCGGATGAGTCCATATTTCCATCTGTGCATGAGAAAGTTGCGCCAAAACAGCCGGTAACCATGTCGAAACAAGTCGCTTTGAACCGAACAATCAGCCGCGACCAGCTAAAATACATACGCACCGTTCTGGTTCAATTTCCAGCTGCACATGCAGATCCTCATGATGATGTAGCATGCGAGAACGACATGGTTGGAACTTTGGGTTAGAAGATCAAAAGTTCAGATTCCTCGTCATGATCAATGCTAAAACGTCAAGGTAGATATGACGGAGTAAGACTGTCACTTCATCCCTCTATGAGCTCAGAGTCACTCCACAACGAGACAGAGTCGTATCGTCCGATTTGAAGACGCAACCGGTCAAAGACCCACTGCCATGATGGTCCATTTGGTACATGATGATGTTAGACAGCGCCTGTTCCACACTGCCAAGCCAGATTCGCGGAGACACGTATCTCCATTGTCCTTTCATCAAGGATATAACGAGAACGGGTCCACATGTACCTTGAACAACGCCGACCCCCGATGTCACGGGCATTTGTCTAGAAGTTGCGCTCGTCCCTGGACTGGTGGGGACACCCAGTATAAAGGAAAGTGATCACCTTCACGACCGCACGCAATCGGGAGGAACAATCATACGTAACTGAAGATGAACGTGATTGTCGCATTTTCAGGCAAGTACTCTCGCAGCCGTTCGCGCCGTCCGGAGCCATGGTCCCGAAGCATAGCGCGATGATACTGCAGTGTGATACGGGTAGGACTGGTAGGACAGGGGTAGGATATGTAGGGAAGTTCGGCGGGTTTATGGAGTCAATTGCTATGCATTGAGTCAGCAGGGTATGCGCCAAAAAAAACATCGAACATACAATGAATATACATGAAATTTACGGAAGTACTACAGCGGCCTTGAATACTGTCAGCTGTATGAAGCGGGACGAGTTACGGGCGACGAACCGACATTACTGGTTACGACAGTCAGGCTCGCCTCGTGCACGGCCGTATTCATCGTCGTCATCATCTTCGTCATCTTCGCCCTCATCTTCATCCTTGTCAGTATCGTTCCCGTCCCCTTCGAGTGGCCTAGCCCCACAGACGCGTCTGATGTTCCTTCCCAACCAGCGGTCGCAGCCCCCAAGTCCCTCCCAAGTCAGTCCGTTATTAGAATCGAGCGCATCCTCGGCGTCCTCGCCATCTTCCACGTCCGCGACATCCAGGAGGATCCCAACGCTTGCTAGCATGAGTCGGACCATGTCCACATGCGCCATGGAAGTCGCGTCGATATCCACGTCCCCCTCGTCGGACTCGGCCTCTTTCTTCTTCTTCTGAGGCTCTCCGAACATCATTGTGTGCAGCGCGTAAACCTGGCCTTTTGAGATCTCAAAGTTACGTTCCTCGACGGCCCGCCAGCGACGCCCAGGCGGAACATCCGCGAAACCCATTTCGACAAGAGATTTGAAACCATTGAGCGTGCGAGGGCCTCGGGGATAGGTCGGTTTCAAATCAGACGAGACCTTGGAATGGGCACGGTAGTATATGCTGCAGTAATATTCGACAGACTCATATCTGGTGCGGTAGTGGTAGCTGAGGAAGACATCTACCGCCGATGGGCAACGCGGGGAGTAGATTCGGGTCAGAATTTCTGCTGTGGAGACCTAGGGAATTACGAGGATATCTCGGACGTCAGAATATAATGCAAACGACGCAGAGACCTGACTTACATTACCCCATCCATCGTCCGTCACATCGACGGACAAAGGCACAACACAATCGTGCATGATTGGCTCGCTCATATCGGTGCAGTCCAGCACGGCTTCGATGCCAGATTCAATCTGCTCGTATATGTCCGGACGGTCTTCACCCGCGAAATCCTTGAGTTCGTCCCTCAAGCGCTTGTCAGCAGATTTGCGTTGTGCGAGATAAGCAGTCCAGTCCGTTGATACCACAGGATCGACCATCCCGAACTCTGCTATACACTTGGCTCGGGCGTCAGAGAACATGGCGGCCGCCGTCGGGGTCGTTTTTCTCCATGCGTGCATTTTTACGTTGGAACGAACAAACTCCGGGAGATCAAAAGGCATCAGCAAAGTCAGAACTGGTGGTATTTGTTAAAAAGGCTCCGACACAAAAACATGGAAGTAAACGAGTCTTACCAACTTGTCCTTTGGTCCTGAAAGCCGACGAAGAGCCGACAAGCTCTCCAAAAGTCTTGAATATGACCCCTTCAGATGAAGCCAAAACCTAGAATCGAATAAGGCCTAGGGCGGAGAAAGAAATGGATAACAATGAACTTACCCAGTGATGTATGGACACGCGAATTTTTTCCTCAATTCGTTGGCCGATCCACAACTGTGACCCGACGCAACCGTCTCAAAGAAGTGAGGGAGAATATGTTCAGGATTGACAACTCACGAGGCTGTCCATCTCTGACCACGGCACCTCGATATAATCGTCGCCCTTCGTGTTGGATGCGCGCAGCACGCTCTTTGTGTCTTCGTTGTATCCGATGACGCGCAGTTTCCGTCGACCCTCGCCGCCAAATGTCTTGTAGGTGTCACCCATATGGCTATCTTTTTTGTACTGGACGAACTCCTCCTCCGTGAGTCGCAACTCGGACAATGGACGTGGATCAATTCCAGCATCGTGAGCTTGGTTTCCGGAGCCAGGGTTGTTGCCCATGTTCATAGTCAGGCGGTCGATTGATGTAGTTTGAAGGCTATCACAATGCGCGGAAGGATAGGAAAGAAAACTGCTAATTGACTGGAAGAAACTGTGGAAAGAAAGAAGATTGCAAAAGGTTGGCAAAAGGAGTCAGAAAAAATGGGAGAAGGTCCGTGCGCATACATATACACGTGATCGGGTTCAGAGTCCGAATCCGAAGAAATCCGGCCAGGGACTGAGTACTGAGTAACAGTGTCAGTGTCACTAACTTGAACCACAACTGTCAGTGTTCAAACGTTCAAACAAGATTGCTTCGACACTTGGTTCAAGGCTCAAAATCTACGATCCAATAGAGAATATACTTACTGACAGTGCGTCTACCGACTCGTTAAGACTTAGCGTTTACTAACTCGGGTCGTAACTTACAAAATTTAGTTCTGATGCTATGCTTTGGGAGCTCAAAGTGTACCCAAGAGCAGAGGCGGACAAACCTGTTCTGTGTGGCGGTTGCCGCAAGAAACTGTGATCCTCGAACTCATCGACAACTGAACAGCGCTGATCTATACTCTAGCAACACCCCATTGAAATCCGCGCCCGAGGCCACGCACACTGTTGAGCATAGAACTTGATCTAGTGCGGTATGAAAGCAAAATCGATGACCTGGAAACTCTTATATTGAAACTGGAGAGAGAGAATACGGGAATGCGGAGACCAACATCGTTATTTTGTCTCCCCAATTCGACGCTATTCGACATGAGCGGCGCCCAGGGTACCAGGCGTAATTCTGGAACTTCGGCCTTTCAAACTCCTATCATACTCTTCAGGGTCTGCTCCCGATGGCGAGAACTCCCAACTGTGGCGTTTGGTGTCCGTCGACTTCGGAGTCCATCCGGCAAAGGACGACAAGGAGAAGGTACAACTGCATTTACACCATTCCCGGGGTCTACCTCTGCGGGTCCATTTGTCTGGATTATCTTTAGGATCGTCTATCGGCACCATGCCATGACATCTGGCAGCTATTTTCTACATCCTCGGAACGATGGTCACAGTTATCCGTGCTCCGTACACTCTGGAATTCTACATCGCACACAGGTCGTTTCGTTTCCACCAACATCCTTCCAGTCCTCAGATCATTCGAAGTTGGCACCATGGATTGCTACGATAAGCCTCCTCTAAATGCTCCTCGCTTGCATAAGCTATCATTCCTTGAATGCAAGCCTCCCAATTTGGCCGCCTCGATCCCCGCATCCATACGCACCCTGAACATTGATGCGGCCCCTTTTTACTGCATTTTGGAGGCATTACAGACGTACACCAACGTCTTGCATATCACGGTCCGATATTCTTTTCAGCGTTCGAAATCCTACCCGGTGGATATGATGTTGCCGACCATCCAACCCGTCTCTCTTGGAGTCGACGGGGAATCCAGCACCATTCTTTTGCGCTGTCAATCTCCCATCCATGCTATTGTTGCGCGTTCATACGCTTCCTGATGCCACTGTGTGCAGGTTTCCCGTTGTAGAATTCCGTGGTTTTGTAGATGGATCAAGATGTCCATTGAAGACTTTGGACGTACGCGGCATGGAATTCACACATGAAGGGCTAGTAGCTATGTTGGAGTCCTCATCCAACATCGAATCACTCATCCTTCGCGAAGAACGCACTAATCTCCCAGTCGTCACCGAGGACCTCCTTCGTCGACTCACGTTCTCGTCAACCAGCGGTCCTCCTCTCGTACCGAGATTGACCAATCTTGAAATCACGGTGGACGAGGAAGATATTGGTCTTGTCATGAATATGATCGAGTCGCGGTTTCATCCCTCCAAGCAGGCCATACTCGGCTCCACCGCAGAGTCGTATGTCGACCTTGACATCAGAGAGTTTGTGCTGGATTATGGTGGAGACGATTCCGAGGAAGGAAGTCTAGATCTAGATTCATACACGGTTCCAGTGGCCCCTAGCGATGAATACTCATTCATTCCAAGGTTGAAGGCGCTTCGGGAGGCGCGGTTGTGTATTTCGACATCATATCGTTATACGTGTAGTGTCACCTGAAGATTCCAATTCCCTATGTCCCCACTTCCTTGTCTTTCTCATGAGGCGTTTCAAAGCCGGATTTCATTTTGACTCGTTAGCTTGGACCTACTTACTCTACTTGTACCAATGCGCAAGCAATACCAATCACGAATGTAGCGTCCGTCATATCCCTTACGCAAATATGCCTCTTGAACTATCTAGGTCCTGGTAAACGTTGTAGTCCTTCGCGTCCTCCTCCGCGTCCAGGTCCATGTCCCTCCCGATGACCAGGTCCATAACGTGCTCCGTCGAGAGGATTTCTACCATCACCGTGTGTGCGATGTTGTTCTGCTTCAGTAGTGGCGGTTGGCCTTCCTGTCGACGCGTCTCCTTCACTTGTAGTGGTAGGCAAATCTACCGATGTAGCAGACGCGTCAGGCAGCGCTGAGCTTGAAGCAGTCAACGATGACACGGTGTCAGTTGGTTCGGCAGAGTAACTTGTCGGGGTAATCGATTCAGAGGATGAGAAAGACGAATGTGGTTCGTCAAGGGTCTGATATGTGCTATATGTCACAGCGCTGGATGTATATTCAGAAGGAACGGAAGCGGATGCAACTGGTCCGATTGAAGTCTGACTAGCGCCGTTTCCGTCATCCGAAGGTGCTGGGAAGAATGGTGTACCTGTAGGCATGATGAGTTCTGAGGTGGCGAATGACAATGCCTCGCCAAAGACTGAGGATGCCACCGACTCGACATCCGCCGAAAATGGTGAATACGCAGTGCTGGTCTGGGTATCTGTGTGAGAGGAAGACGTTACGTCCCCAGTAGCCTCCAGCTGTGACGATGAAGCTCCCAATGATGCGTAAGCCGACGAAGAGCTAATTCCGGTACTCTGGCTCTCATAATCGTTCAACGTCGAGGTGGTATCCGTCATGACAGCACTTGAAGCACCTGGAACGGTAGAAGTTGCGCGTCCGGACCTTCCATCGCCCAGAACCGATGATGTGCTCGAGCTCGATATATCAGTTGGCTTCTGGCTTGGGTTC
>CEMG01177194.1:0-13802 GCA_001179705.1 Baeospora myosura
TGCCAGGCACTGCCAACACTCCGGGAAAGTCGAGGCAGACTCACCCATCGTATCTGATATATTGGTCAAGGATTTTCAAACCAAAGCGCAAGCCATCAGTGACTTGGGCTCTGGAAGGTAAGAGATAACTGAGTCTATGAGTCCTTGGGCGGCGGGCCAAATCACTGCCTAGAGCCATTGTCGTAGAAGCTGTAGGGGAAGGAAGTACTTGTAGTTTGCCGTAGTATGTACGAAGTTCAAATCTCAGTCTGATGCAGCTTCTTGAGCTTCGTCGACCTCGAACCGGCCCTTGTCCCCATAAATTCGTTCATTCAACTTTGCATGCCTGTGCGTGCATCGAAACTGATGAACACAAGTTACAGCAAACTAGTAGACGCCAAACTTGAATGGTAGAATGAATGTGAGCGGCGACTTCATTGTAGGGTTGTTGAAGGGCGCTGCTTTGCCCGCTGGAATCGTCACATATACCACTGTATGCCCAGTGATCTTGGTATCCCTCATCAAGCGAGCCCAGGCAGTCGATTCGGCTCCCTCTGGGGCCTCATGATCGCTTTCCGGAGAGATCGAGAGGCGGAATGGGGTATCAGTGCCCTTGCCATAGTTGATTTTGACTAGGACCGACTCCACATCCGAGGGATGCCGTCCAGCTTCATGTTTCAATAGAAGGGCTTTGATGTCCTCCCGCGCTTCGAGGATATCGAAGTGGACTGTTGTTTCGAGGAAGTGGAGGACCTGATGGGTATGATTATCCGGGAACCCTGCTATCGAATAATGAAGTGTCAATATCAAATGTTTGAGGGCTGTAAGAAGTGTCCTCACCACGTCGACGAGCACGGACGAGGTCACACGCCAGTCGATGACCGTCCTTCCAATCGTCTTTCTGACATTTGCGGGAACAGTAGATAACGGTGTGGCATCTTGAACACCACATTTTGCGAAGATCAGGTTCGGACTTCTTGGGCTCCAAAGGATGTGGACACTGATATGACACAAGATCAGCTTCAAGGCGCATCAACGATTGGTAAGAATACTCTTGACCTTCTTATTCGAACACAAATTATAGCGGGCGGGTATGTATACGTCCGACTTCCATCTTCTCCGCCGGAGTGCCTCATCTTTGAGCATTGTCCACGACTCCCATAAGTCTTTGTTCTTCTCTGAGTCAAGCTCAAGACCCCGACTCTCCACGGTCTTGATTGACCTGATAGCTCCTTGCAAGATGAAAGGATAGAGTAGATGTGCCCTGATGCTGTTTAAAAGTGCGACGAAGAGGACTTGAAGCCGAGATTCAAGGCGCCCTTTCTCAGAGAGTATCTGGGGTTTGGGTGACAGGAATCGACGCGACTTGAAGATAGATATGATGAGCCGACCTTCGATGGCTTCGGCGACCCAAGTTGGACCACTATCGCAACACTTCAAAAAGTAACCAGTGCACACCTCCAAAGATAGCTCCATTTCCGACATCTCGTCTTCAGTATAGATCATGGTCTGCCGCCTATGAGATGTTAAGTCGGCCATTACCGAGGCGAATATCGGTGTCGACCTCCGGGCCAGTAAGGAGCGAAAGAAGCGATCGGAATCCTGTGAGCATATTACAACAATATGGAGTGCAGCTTTGAGACCCAAATGGAAGTAAGGTGTGTGAGCCTGTTTTGATAGTCGTGTTATACCGTCCAAAAGGACAGTAACGGCCTCATAGTTTGACGCCTCCATGTAACGTATGAATCGCTGCATCATCGTGGGCTTTGGCGGCCTGGAGTCTTTGCTGAGAAGTTTGCGCAACGCATCTATGATGAAGTTCATCCGCCGATGATAAACAGGACTGGCCGCCTCGAGGAGCCAAATCCGTGCCATCATAGGTACCAAAAATGGTACTGAATCTAGAAGAGACTCATACTCCGTGGCAGGGGCGACATCGGCGAAAAAGAAGAGCACCATATCGTAAACTTCCTGCCGGTACTCATCAAGCCCGCCTTCTCGAGTGCCAACATAGTCTTTGTCCACCCAGCCTCCAAATAATTCCACCCATGCCCATAGCGTCAACCAGTTCTCCCGACAAAAACGCACAACCACATCGCGAAAACCAAGGGTCACGTCTGCTTGCCATTGGGCGCGACGGACGATGGTGAGGGAGGAAAGGGCAAGGCGAACACGGGTGTCTGGGCTCCGAGTCTTGGGATTCGAGTCCTTTGGAATGTTTTTACGGTTGATGTGTCGAAGAATGATTGGGAATAGATCGAGCAGTTGGGCATCTGAAAGTCGATCGGAAACAAATGACAACTCATCCAGAGCAGATGCTGAACCTGCCAAAGCGGCACTATACAAACCCTGCAAGTGAACGACAAGGCAGTGTGAGGATGTGATACTCAACATACAGTACAAGTATCATTCACCTCATAGATGCCAGACCACATCGATTTCCCGCTGGCAGGTAATTACAGCCACTGGCTCAGAGGATCTGCGCACCAAACTTTGCGAAATGTGGGGCGATGACCACTTCGATAGGGCACTATAAGTAGGGCGAAGTTAAACGTCGAACGTTGGGACGAGTGTACATAATAGCCTTCCGTAGGCAAGAGGAGGATACGATTATTTCTGTTCAGTCCGATTCTGACTCCGCTGACGGCCCGGGACCCCGAAAAGGCCAATCAGGCCTAGGATTCAGGGTCTCAGCGGCCTTCCCGTCGCAACCAGTGCCAACCACATACATGGAAACAAGTTCGACAGCGTAGTGAGAGATAGTGAGCTTATCCTCACGAAAGTAGCAGTACGGTAATCAAATGGCACCCAACCGGCCCGAAAATCTCGATACATGGAGACAAGGAACTTGAACTCGCGACAGATCTCGCGACCGAGCAAGTTTTCAATGGAACAAATGACAAGCAGAGACCGTAGCATCAGAAAAATTCGAAAAGGTGAGCAAACAATCAAAGGTAGCAATCAAAACTTGAACGGTATAGTGAATGTAAGCGGCCCCGGTAACGTAGGGTCGTCCAATGGCCCCGCTTCACCAGATGGAATCGTCGCATACACCAATGCGTGCCCTTTGTGTGCCGCGTCCTCAAGAAAGCGAACCCATGCGAATTCATCCTCTCCTTTCGCCAACACATGCTCGCTTGCTCGGACAGACACAGGTGTCACTGGGATGCGTCTATAGTCCCACTGGACAACGGTTGGCTCAAATATGGAACGCCCAGAGCTAAAATCAGCTTGAAGTGCTGTCGCAAGCTGTACTTTGTTGTTGGCGATGTCAAAGCGCACTGAGGCTTCGATGAAGTGGAGAACCTGGCGAGTATGACTGTCTGGGTATCCAGCTGGTTTATAAAAAAGTACGCCTCAATGACTACTAGGCATGCAGGACAGAGAAAACATTGCTCTTACCGCTGCGGCGGGAGAGCACAAGGTCACAGGTCTCGCGATGGCCTGCGCGCCAGTCCGCTGTTTGACACTTGCGAGAACAATATTGGACGGCGCGACATCTTGAGCAGCAACGTTTGCGTACTGTTGGAGTGGGGACTTGTGCAGGGTTTGTACACTGACACATGGACAACGAATTCAGACTTGAAACTTTTAACCAGACAAACTGCAGTTCTACCCACCTTTTTGCTTGAACAGATGTTGATGGGGGAGAGCTGGTATATTGACGACCTCCAGTCCCATCGACGGATTGCATCCTGTCTTAGATGGTGCCAAGCATCCGATAGTTCGCTTTGGGTTTCCTGATCAAATGAGAGACTCCGAGCCTCTGCTGTGATGATTGACCTGTGTACTTCGCGCAGGATAGATGGATAGAGAATATGGGTGATAACGCTGTCCAGAAGGTTGGCATAGGAATTTTGAAGACCAGATCTGGGTGGCAATCCTTGCGAGCGATGTTCGACGAACTCGGATGAAAGAAAGTCGTGCGACTTGAAGATAGAGATGATAAGACGATTCTTGAGAGCTTCAGCGATCCAAGTCGGACCATCTGCGAAGCATTTTTCCAAGAATTTTGCACACCACATCAAACATGACTTCGCTGCGATGAGGTTTCTCGGACCCGCTGGTATCTCCTGCTTGTGGGATGTCAAGCGAGCCAGCATAGAAGCGATCAGTTTGACCGATCCAGCGGCCAAAGAGGAACGAAAAAAAGCCTTCGAGTATGCCATGAGGTTGATGGTGTTAGCCATGGTTTCAGAAAGCGTAACGTATGGAATCTGAGGTTCCTGAGACAGACGCTCCAGTGTGTCGAATATATGAGAAGCAGCGTTCTGGCGTGAGCCTTCGATGATGTAAAGAAACCGTTTTCGTCTCGGGAGGCAATTATCGGGGCAATCATCGGCGAAGCTAGTAACAATGGTGTTCACCGCTTCATTGGGTATTTTCATCGGGTGATGCACTTCTGCGGATTTGATCCACATTCGTGCAATCATCGGGGTCAAGTCGGGGACTGAATCTAACGTAGTACGAAAGGCGAGAGCGATTGCAAGGTCGGAGAGGAAAAGTGTCACCGTGTCCCACACTCGCCGACTAAATTCTGCATCTCCATCGCCAGGACCCTTTTTCTCTATCCACCCATCAAAGAAGAATTCCAGCCAGACCAAGATCGACTTTTTCTGACAGAGGCCTATGAGTACATCGCTAGACCCTCGACGATGAGCGTCGTGGGAGTAGCGTAGAATGTCGAGACAGAAGATTGCCATTTGGACATGGGCGTCAGGGTTTCCGGTATCTGGACGTGCAGGCACGTTGCATGCATCGAGGTGGCGATGAATGACAGGAGAGATGAAGAGCAGTCGCGCTTCCGAACGAGAAAAAACATCGAATTGGCCGGCAATCGATGCCAGCTCCTCCATGGCAGTCAAATTTGCAGGGATCGAGTCCGCCATAGCGGCGGCTTTCAAAGCCTACCCACAAGGACGAGGTGAGCGTCAGAAAAGGTTTTTGTCAGACCCTAAAAGAGTAGAAAATCACCTCCAAGTGCGGAGTCACCATACTCTGCCAGAGGAAAGCAGCGCCGGGTTCTGTTCGCGTTTCTAGCAAATAGAAGAGTGGCTGAAGTCAGGTTTCCGTGTGCGAGCTTGGTTATGCTGCTGCCCGTAGGTTCGCAAAGGGCTCAACTGGGGATGCAAGTTGAAGTCGAGTTTGAAAGTTGAAGAAACAGCGAGAGAATCGAGAATCGTGCCATCCAACCTCACGTGCGGAGTGTATTTTGGTGCGTGGTCAATGGCATGAACGACAAACACCCTCAGGCTCTCCCAGTGATCCTGAGACCGTCCAATACAGACAGGATCCGTTCGAACCCTTATCAACGCAGTAAATTCACTCTGGTACTGCTTCAACGGCGCTTGCCATTGACTTGAACCCCGCGAATTAGTACAATTTTGAGTTAGGGTCTCAGAGAACCCCCAGCCCTGCCTTCAGCTCTCTCTCCAACTCACCAACCCCATCATCCTCGTTCGCGGCACCCTTACCAGCCTCACCAGCATCTCCTTCTTCTCCTGCCGTCTTCCCTTCCTTAACACACCTCTCACACGTACATTTCCCAAATCCCCATGCCTCCAGCTCACCCTGCCGCCACTTGACCCCGCTCTCCGGGTTCACGTACGTTATGCACAGCTCCTCACCAGCGGGTATGGCGCGTTTTGCGAGGAGGGTGATACGTGCAAGGGCCTTGCTCTGATCGAGGTGCCGCACTGAGACGTTGGGCGTGCAAGAGTGATTCAAGTGGGAATGGAGGGTGTATAGGCCGCCATGAGCTTCGAGGTCTAACGGTGGAAAAAGGAACACATTAAGCAGCTGGACAAAGATAGGAAGGAAGGGATTCGACTGACTGAGACTCATCCTGCCTAATCCTTTCAAAAATCCTTCGTACTCGAACAATGCCTTGTCTACATCAGACGGGAGAGGCTTTTTCAGGGTCTTCGCGAGCTTCTTCTTCTCCAGAGGTGTATTGGGCTCTTTGAAAGCCTGAACGTATAGATCGAACGCTTTCTTCCATGTCGGTCTGTCCGGCTCTAAATTTGTACTATACGGACGAAATATGAGCACAAAAAAGATACGAGGAGGACAGCGAGCTTACAAGCTCGCACCAAAGCTCCATTTCGCCCTCTCCTCCATGCCTAGCACCGCAAGCGAGTTCACGACGCCCCAATCCTCCTCGGCCTGGTCAGCGTCCTTCTGAAAGGACAGCAAGACACGACTGGTACAATGTGCCAGAGCATGCAGCGCCATCCACTGGTTATCCTTCGCGAACTTCAGGAGCGGAACAGAAGCTGGATTCTGGCCTGGGCATATCAAAGGATGAGTCACAGCCGCTCTGGAGAGACAGAGGCGCGAGCAGAATATAGCTTGACATGGTGAGGATGGGCAGGAGAGGGTCAAGGATGAACCCGGAGAGCGGGTAGTCGTGCAGAAGGCGCATGCGAGGGAGGTGGCTTGCAGTTCATATATTTCCCTGATATATGCAGTAGATGTAGTTCACATCGACAGCATTTAGGATACGATCCTGAAGGGGGAGTGGACGGAGACGCACCATTCCGGCGCGATGATGAATGGATCCTCTTTCCAAATGGCCTCGCCTTCCGCAATATCTTGCGAGGCAACGAGGCCTTTGCCCTTTTTGTTGTCAAAGTACTTGACTTCGACTTTTGGGGTCCACTTGCTGAGGTCGAGGTTCGGGATGACGCGGGAGGAGGGGTATTTTCGTGCCCCCTTGCCTGCTGCAACAGTGCCGTTTGCATTGTCCTTCGCTGCGATGACAAGGCCCTCGGTTTGGAGGATTTTCCGCATGCGTTTTTCGCTCACTGTCCAGTCGGGGTAGGTTGATAGGAGGAGAGCATGAATCTTTGGGATTCCGAGAGATGGGTTAGAGGATTTCAGTGAGATGAGTGCGATGCGCAGGAAATCTTCAGGTGGAGATGT
Source organism: Baeospora myosura (assembly GCA_001179705.1). Lineage (NCBI taxonomy): Eukaryota > Fungi > Basidiomycota > Agaricomycetes > Agaricales > Baeospora > Baeospora myosura. Next base: position 6,904 of record CEMG01177194.1, read on the forward strand.
GGGCATGAGTGCTGTTCTGCGCAGGTTCTTAGAGATTCTTGGGTGCAATTAAAGGCGAGATGAGCGTTCAGGTCAACGATTGAAAGAGGTGATAATGGAGTTTTGGAAGAAGTTTGGGATCTGCCTAATATCGATCGGGAAGGAAGCCTGATCAGGAAAATTGTTTCGATCTCACTGGCGTCATAAGCGCTCGACTGCCTGAGATGAGAATCAAATGCAAGGATAGTAGATAGTAGATTTAGTTTGCACAAGATGTACATTGATATGCAGTAGACCAAAAAATGTCCTTGTCGAATAGGTCCCCTAATCAGCTTTCTTATTGCCCCTTTTCACACCAGTAGCCTCGTTGTAACTATCCGCGAGTCGATCATATTCAGCTGCTTGAGACTTGGCCTGAGACTTGAGTGTTTCTAAGAGGGGCATAAATTTTACGGGTCTACATCTCCTAAAATAAACGTACCGAGGTCCCTCTCCGTCGCCTCGAGGGCCTTAATCCTGTTTTGTAACTCCGCGATCTGCCTGTCCTTTGCGGCTGGATCTACGGACGGCTGGCTCTTGCTTTTCGTTGGGGACGTCTGAGGTTGATTTAAGTGCAGTCAGCTTTGAAGAGACCGACATGAGTAAGATATATGAAAGGAACATGGTCAGGGTGCATGTGAAAGTGCATAGAAACATACCTCTTCCTTGAGCTTGGCGTACTCCTCCTCAGTGTGGATGAGGTCAAGCATGATGTAGAATGTGCGTGTGAGAACCAGGGAGAGGAACAGACAGAATCCAGTGAGGTAGGTATTGCGTTGGGCGCTACAGTCGCTTAACATGAGGAACTATGTCATAGAGTGATGACGTGGAGTTACACGTACTAGAATTTGCGGGCAGCGAAGTTGGTCTCGCTGCGAACATCCTGAGCTCCTCCACCGCCCTGTTTTGCCAGCTCTGATTCAGCTGTGACGCGGAACATGCGCTGGAGGGCATCGAAAAATAGAATGGCCACGAAACTGCGGATACCGTCAGCAACCGACGGCGGCGCGTCGCAGTTAAAAAGACATACATAAATGATATCTTTAAGCCGTAGGCAATCTTTGCCACGATGGGGCTTTCTGAGAAGAAAGAAAATAGTCCCTTTCTGATCTTGTGCGGTAGTGGGGCTACAAGGACGCAGAAAGTCCCCATTTCTGCGGCGAGAAGCATGAATGTGAGAGAGTAGCTACAGAGAAGTCATTAGTAGTGTATTGAAAGAAGAGAAGAAACCGCATACTAGATCGTCATTTTGTTGAAGGAAGGAGTAGGAGGTAGAGTTGAATTTAAGGGTCAGCCACGAATCCTCCACGACGTCACCTCCCCCTCATCACGTGGTGCGCGAGGTACGCATTTCCCCAACCGGAAGGTTGTTCTCACGGGGTCGGTTACGCGTCTTCAGAAAGTGAAGCTTAAATTTCTACAGTTGTCTTTACACTTTTCTCGCATTTGTACTCTGATTGTTCTCTAACCACAAACGAGATGGCACCCCTCAATGTACACATAAAACACGCAGGAAAGACACACGATGTGTCGCTTGATCCTGAGCTGCCTCCGAAGGCATTCAAAGAGGCCGTGTATCAGGTCACTGGGGTTCCAGTCGAACGAATGAAAGTAATGGTCAAAGGTGGTGTTCTCAAGGTGCGTTTCTCACTCGTATATATGTGCTAAAGATGCTCAACAATCGCGATCATAGGATGACACGCCGTGGGCTAAGATTGCCCCAAAATCTGTAGGCACTATACGTTGATACTTCCTGCTTCATTACTCAAACGCCACTAATGTGTGTAGGGCCAGACTTTCATGGTCATTGGGGCTGCGGGAGAGCTTCCTAAGGCTCCTGAAAAGGCTATGGTCTTCCTGGAAGGTGAGTCTCCTCGCCACATTTTTTCTTTGTAATACTCATAGGAATGCATGCAGATCTGGACGACGAGGAGCTGGCTTCAGCTGTATGTTCTCATCCCTCTCAGAGCGCGCAGAATACCGATGTCTTCCTCCGAATAGCTGGTCAAGCCTGTTGGATTGAAAAAGTAGGGCTTTGAATCTCGATCACTGATGTTCGCTGATCCAAACGTGTTCCTCCAGTCTAGGAAATACATGTTACATGAACTCCACAGTCCAGGCTCTACGTGCTATCCCCGAGCTCCAGGTGGCATTAAACGCGTGCGTCCTATGACCTTCTCCGTCGCGACCTCTCATAACCGTTCATCAATTCGTTTTCCTCCCTCATATCATGCATATTCGGTTCATTACATCATTTGCAGACCCCAACCGGCCTCAGGATCCTCATCTACTTCGGCTGTCCTCCCTCCCTCATTGAGAGACTTGTACTCCACGATGGGGCGGACGACGGATAGTGTGGCACCTTTTGCCTTTTTGGGAACATTGCGGCAGGTGAGATTGCTTTCATTTTCTTTCACTAGCGTGATGGACCTCAACATCATGTAGGTGAACCCGCAATTTGGTGAAATGGATCGGAATTCGTCCGGAGCTAGCAGAGGGTATGCGCAACAAGGTTGGCTTGTCGCTTGTCCTCTTAGGTCCGCGACATACTTACATATACACGTCTCTGCGAACAACAGACGCAGAAGAGTGCTACTCTCAGATTCTCAACTCCCTCCGAGACGTCAACGTCCCACCTCCGTCTGGATCCAGCAGTGCTGTCGTCAACACTTCTGGACGCAAGTTCATCGAGCAATATCTCGTTGCTGAGGTTGAGAGAGAGTGCGTCCTACTGCTAGCGAATTTATCTGGAGACTGACTCGCGATGAACTTGGTAGATTGAAAAATACTGAATCGGAAGACGAACCCCCTACAGTCACGAGAGAGAAGGTCATGAAAATCGAATGTAACATCTCGATCTCGACAAATTACATGTCTGCCGGAATCAATAGTGTACGTCTTCCTTCTGCGACCACTCCGCAGATTTCATGGTGCTGACCTTGTGTACTTGCGACAGGCTATGCAATCTACCCTCGAAAAAAACTCTCCTACATTAAACCGGACAGCAGTCTACACGCAGACGAGCAAGATAACGCGTCTCCCAGCGTACCTCACCGTCCACATGGTGCGATTCGCATGGAGAGCCGATGTTGGGCGGAAGGCCAAGATCATGGTACGCATTACACCACTCTCGAACACATTCCCCTTCTGCCATCTGATGCTCTCTGTTGACAATGCCGCTCACATATTTTTGGATTCATGTAGCGCAAAGTCAAATTCCCCACAACCTATGACGCTCTCGACATTGTCTCCCCCCAACTCAAAGAAAAGGTCCTCCCCGTCTCACGGCGCCTACAGGAGATCCTCAAAGAGCGCGACGAGCGACGCAAAGTGCGCAAGCGCAGCAAAGCCCCCATCTCCTCAGCCGAGCGAGCTGAGCAACGATCTCGGGTTGAGACAGCTGCCCGCAACAATATTACGATGGGCAGATCAACCGATGAAGGCTTCGGCCGGGTTGTCGGGGACGCATTGTCAAACCTCATTGTGACCCAGGGAACCGACGCTCTCTTGGCGGCTAGGGAGAAGAGTGAAAACCAAGTGACGATGAAGGTCGATGGGCAGAGCGTGGTTGTCGCGGGAGGTGAACTCGAGGATGAGGAGGTATACAGGCAGAGGGAGAGGAAGGAGCTGATGGAGCTGGTCGGGGAGGAGGTGAGAAATGATCTGGGGTCCAGTTGGACTGGGCTGTATGAGTTGGTTGGCAAGTCGTTCTTCTTATTTCTTTTTGAAAGCATTGTTGATGTTCGCGGCCTTGTTAACAGCGATCATTACACACAAAGGAGCAGCAGCTGATTCTGGCCATTACATTGGGTTCGCCAAGAAGAGCGTCTTCAAGGGAAAGAAACCCACACCTACTCCAGGACCCTCGTCGTCGTCGGAGAGTCAGGATGTCGATATGGCGGACGCCAGTGCGCCAGCTGCCGGTTCATCCAGTACCGTTGAAGAGCCCATCTCAGGGGGAGGTATCAATCCCAATCTGAGCGAGGACAACGACTATGAGGCCGAAGACGATGAGGACTGGTACAAATTCGATGACGACAAGGTGTCAGTCTTCCCCAAAGAGAAGTTGACCACTTTGGATGGCGGAGGTCAGTATAAGTTCTTGTCCCTTCTCTAGCTTGATTTTGACTCTCCTATTTCCATCTTGCAGGTGAAGACTCTTCGGCGTACGTGTTGTTGTATAGGACCAAGTCGTTCTAATCTGCCTTGGGATCTCTAATTGGTATCGTCGGCATGGCATACGTCGCGGACGAGACTCTATCCATAGTATTGGGGCCAATGCGAACGAGGGGAGGCAGAGATATCATTTCATGTGTTTCATGTGATGTACTCCGTGTAGTTATTGTAGTACGAACTAGACGTGTGACTCTGATCATCTGTGAAACACTTGAACATAGTGCACGGTGTTCCGAGCTGCTCTCTCTCGTCTCTCCGGAGGAGGAGGTTTCTCGAAACTGTCTGCCTTTCCACAGAAACTGGCACTGAACGCGTCGTACCCACAAGTGTTCGTTACAACTGAAGGAGCTGCGTCTCATGTCTGCGACCGAGCCCGTCGATTCGAGTGTTCCTACTCAAATATTTTTCGTTCCTATCTTGTGACGTACATACAGATGGTGCTACCGTGACAACAGCACTATCAGTTCAGCACCTGGGTGCATCTTCGGTGCTTCGCTGGAGTCCAATGTGGGAAGCAGGTCCGAGGATAAGTCTGTAGGGGTAGGGGGTGTCATCATCACAAGTAACGTTATAGGCGGCCTACCACCTCGTTCCTCCTGCTCCACCCATCGGTTCCTCTGTTCGAACTTGTTTTCTCGTAACAGATTGCGCTCATACCTATTGTAAGCCCGGAGGGGTATCGCCCACACATCAAGCAAAGGAGGGGCCCGCGAAAAAAGGGTGGAGGTTGTAGTGAAAACGTCCGTTAGCAAGGCGTCTGCATGGTATTCCGACAGTATCTCGTTGCCTTCCCCTCTATATTGAATGAAGTAGGTGCCGCCTGCTTCAAAAATGACAGTGCCTGACGCTTTCCTAGCAGCCAGCGGCCGCGGTCTTCCACGAATACCATAACAACGTTCCAAGAACCATGCGTCATCCCCGGGTAAGCCCTGCCACTTGTACCAATCCTTCCATTTTGGCCAATCGTCGCAAAAATCGTCGCGTCTGGGTATTGTGGGGTCCAAATCCCAGATCGAAGGTTGGGCTGCCCAAGGTACTGCTGCAGCCTTGAAAGGCGGAAGAGGATCGAACCGAAATCTGTGATCCCAGGGCACCCACTCGGGTAGGTTTAGTGGGAGAGGCCGCTAGTGAATCGCTTCAGCATATGCAGTCACCATAAGAATCGGGGCGTGTGGTCTTACCTGTGGCGCGGGTTCATTACAGGGCACGTCAGAGTCCGAATAAACAAGGTCGCGCGAGAGGGACCAGATGTCCGCATTTTGACCGCCAAGATAATCAACTATAGCAAGTTCCCCAAATGTGTTACCCACAACAACTATGCCCATGCTATCATCAAAGTCGAACTGAGGATAGGCCCAAAGAACTGGGAGTGAGGAGTCCCATACAATTTTTGAGTCCTGGGAGCCGATTTTCGGTAGGGCATTGCCTGCCGTAGGAGGTGAAGACACAGAGTATTGGAGCCTAGGGGGCTCTGAGTCATCTCGATAGAAGTTATTGGCGGTCTCGGTGAGCCACATGAGGCCCTGTCCAGAAGTGCGGGTCTGGAGCTGGCACCAGAGATCGCGAGCGGGGGATTCAACTGACGACTTCAAAGAAAGAGAAAACGAAATCTTGTTTTTTTGGGATGCGGATGGCTGCTCTTGCAGGTCGATTGTTATTTCGAGTAGTTGATCGTATGTGAGAAGCATGAAGGTCGCGGGTTCCACGGAAGTGTCGACACGCTGTAGTGATCGTTGGGAAGGCTTGGTGATAGATGCTGCTTCTGCGACGAAGTGACCGTCGGGATACGAGAGCAGCTGAACCAACTGAGGAGGCTGGTCCTTGTCTGGCATTGTGAAAACTCTTACGCATTTGCGAGATAATGCGATCAGGTAATTGCCCCACAAAGATGCTGATACAAGTGAATTCTGTGGTATACCGGTAAGGACAGCGGTTCAGAACAGGAACTATCCACTCACTTCGGTACCAGGTAATGGACTGAGAGCAAACTCGACTGAGGTCTTCCAATTTACGAGATGAGGGATGCTGAGACCATCGCGCATGCCACATACGATGTAGTCGTTGCATAGCAAATGAAGATAAGAGAGGCCGGGTATGCAGCGGAGTTCAGCAAATACAAGAGCTCCGTTTGATTGACGATGCATGCCAAACATGTGCACCGCAGACGCTGGGGAGCTGGAGAATAACGGTAAGTTATGAATATTTTCGAGGGGAAATGTGTGCGGCTTACGACGAGTCGAGGCTGACGGCCAAAACTGCTTTTCCGGTGTGTTCCACATCTACGATACATGAGTTGACGCGAGCTGGTAGATAACATTCTGCGAGAGGGTCTAAGAGTCCCCGTGAGGTTAGAGACATATCCCAGCAGGACATTTTGCTGACAAAGTTGTCAGAAGATGCTACGAAAAGCCACCGTCCATGGACGATTTTCAGCCAGTCTACCATCTGTGGCAAATCCAATCGAGTGACATTCTGCACTTGCATTGCACCACGAACCCATAACTGCCGATTTCTGCGCGTCATCAGGACTAATATTTCGAGCTGTCTAGCAGACAATAGATGGGAATCTTGCACTGAGGGCGGAATAACGAGGCCTGTCTCTGCAATCGATGTTCGGAGAACATCAAGCCACAAGAACTTCGATCGTGATGCTGCACAGATTGCGCTACAAGTCTTCCAGATATCGTGAGTGCAATTTGAATCGG